>MUZC01000753.1:60227-67976 GCA_002072015.1 Radix auricularia | reverse complement strand
AAATCTATCTATCTATCTATCTATCTATCTATCTAATCTATTTATATATCTATATAACAATATATATATCTATATATCTATCTATCTATATTTATCTATCAATTAATCATCAATCAATCTATCTATCTATCTATCTATCTAATCTATCTAAATCTATCTATCTATCTATCTATCTATATCTATCTATCTATCTATCTATCTATCTATCTTTCTCTCTCAACTGATTTAATGACAGCATTTGTCTTAGCCAGCAATACACCAACACTGTCCACTGCGACAACCGTGTAACGGGAGACAACTGCGTCTGTTTCTTCAAGCCCTTGCTGTCGTTACCTCCACTCAACTTCAAGCGTGCACGATGGCTTAAGTTGACTGAAGGTTAGCGATAGCTCCGGCGACATCATCGATGGAGGTGACCTCAGAGGCGGCGTCATCATGGAGACAAAGCTGAGCTAGAGGCGGGATCACCAGGAAACGAAGCTGAACCAGAGGCGGCGTCACCCTGGAAACAAAGCTGAGCTAGGGGCGGGATCACCAGGAAACGAAGCTGAACCAGAGGCGGCGTCACCCTGGGAACAAAGCTGAGCTAGGGGCAGGATCACCAGGAAACAAATCTAAACCAGGGGCGGCGTCACCAGGAAATAAAGCTGGATCGGAGGGGGCGTTACCATGAAACAAATCGACACTTCTTAATGCCATGTATTTTTATTTCAACTCACACATGATATTATAGTATTTTTTTCTTAGCATCATTGTAATTATTTGATATTTTCGGGCATTATTATGATATTGAAATTTTAATTAGAATTTAGACATGTTAACTAGCAAACGGACAAAGCTGATGATCCTTTTCACTTAAAGCGATTCCCATAACATTTAACGAAAATATTTGCATCACGCAAGACATCATAATGAGACGTCTATGATTCCGACGGACAAAAAAATCGGGCTAAACATGACGACCTATATTTTTCATAGATTGTTATATGGTTAACAGGTTGATAAATGGATAGACGGAATGATGCATGGATGGATGGGTTGATGGATGGATGGATGGATGGATGGATGGATGGATGGATGGATGGAAGGATTGATGGATGGATGGATGCATGGATGGGTGGATGGGTGGATGGATGAATCGATGGATGGATGGATTGCTCATTTTATTGATTGTTTTATATATTAAATGAATTGCTTTTAAAATTAGTTATGGTTAAGTAGTAGGCTATATTTGACTGACTACTTAAATTTAGAGTTATCTTTCCTCAACAATATTCTATTACCCTTACCGACTGTGACGAACAACACAAGATATACAATAATTGACTGCCTCAAGTTTTTCTTATTTAAACAACAGAAGCAAGAAAAAATACCTCATGCGTGTTTACTGCCAAACAAGATAAAGCGTGCACACCGGCTTGTATTGTTTGGCAGTAGAACACTCGTTTGGCAGCTGCAACTATACCACAAAGACGTGTTAGCGCAGACCATCAAAGAAATAGTCTAACTGATCATTAAAGACACGTTCATGGTATCAAACTTAAGGCTGACCAACAAAGACATATGTAGGCTGACCAACAAAGAATTATGTAGGCTGACCAACAAAGACATATGTAGGCTGACCAACAAAGACATCTTAAGGCTGACCAACAAAGACATATGTAGGCTGACCAACAAAGACATCTTAAGGCTGACCAACAAAGACATCTTAAGGCTGACCAAAAAGGACATCTTAAGGCTGACCAACACAGACATCTTAGGGCTGACCAAAAAGGACATCGTAAGGCTGACCAAAAAGGACATCTTAAGGCTGACCAAAAAGGACATCTTAAGGCTGACCAACACAGACATCTTAAGACTGACCAACAAAGACATCTATAGTCTGACCAACAAAGACATCTATAGTCTGACCAACAAAGACATCTATAGACTGACCAACAAAGACATCTTAAGACTGACCAACAAAGACATCTTAAGGCTGACCAACAAAGACATCCTAAGCTGACCAACACAGACATATTAAGGCTGACCAACTCAGACATCTTAAGACTGACCAACTCAGACATCTTAAGACTGACCAACTCAGACATCTTAAGACTGACCAACACAAACATCTTAAGTATGACCAACAAAGACATCTTAAGACTGACCAACACAGACATCTTAAGACATCGATGAACACCAGAAAAATTTCATCCTTCAGATGTGATTGACGGGACTTTGTTTCTACTAAGACCAACATGTTAAATAGAATCATGTTGGCTTTTTAGAAACAACGTTTAGTCTCACTTTGCTGCACGCGCCAAGCTAGAGGTAGTGGCTCCCCCTAGCGGTAGAGTGGCCTTTGACAGTTTACGACAGTGAAGTGATAGATTTAGTGATAATACGTACAACCAAAATGTAAGAAATTGATGTCATAGAATTATACGTTATATATTCGACATTTACCTTTAAATTGAAACCAATTTTTATATTAAAAAAAGAAAACATCATTTTTTATATTTAAATTTGTTGAAATAATTACAAATGTTTTATTTTGTTTCATATTTTATTTAAATTTTGAAAATTTAGAATTGTAAATATTTCAATTTTTTAAATAATATATCTTGTATAAAATAGTTAAACTGAATATTAAAAAGGCCTATGTCTATTTGAAAAGATATATTCTTATTTAGGTGTTTGTTAATGTAATGTTGAAAACTAAATGGCAGTTTACAATCCAACACGGTTTATTATAAAACTTAGCAGAGCATCTTCTCAATGATCCCATCCACCAGAGAAAACATTGATAAACTTTAAAAAATTCAACAACAAAAAAGAGCTTCCAGATTCATTCCTTAAGATTATTCAAAACTCACAAGAGTAACACCATTGGGTCAATAATAAAACCTCGAAACACAAGAGGATAGAAGAACCAAGAGTAATTTAGTAATTATACTTTAAGGAAATAATTCTAATTTAGAAATACAACACAAAGATAACTTAATAAAACCCTCAGATAGACAAAAGGATAAAAACACCCTTTTTTCATTCCGTATGCAAGAACAGACATTTACAAAGTATCATTTTTCCCGTCCCGAATTCGAACGTGGATTGCGCTGCCTGAAGACACCAGAAAACAAACACATTATCAACATTTAGAACTCTAATGAGAATGCAGGGCTTAACACAAAGCATAGATAATACAGCACGCTATGATCTACAGTATAGAAGGAGCGTCTGTAACAGATACGATTTTACCTGCTATTAACGAAAGAAACTTAAAAAGAAAGGAAAAAAAGAAAATTTCTACTATTTTGTATCTTATTTAAAAAACTCTTCCTACCAGTACCAGTACTTTAAACCAAAAACAGGAGAACATCTGATGTAACAGGCATATATAAATATTTTTATAAAACACACAAACATATACACACATGAATATTTATAATATTTTTTATTATCAAGAAATCTTATGTGCACTTATAATTTTATGAACTTTTAACATGGTCATTATGTTATTATCGAAATTCATGTCATTTTGGAGATAAACATCAAGACCATCATTTCTTATAACACAAAAACTATTGTTTAAGAAAACATTTAATTTTTAAGCAATATGAATTGTATGTATCTATTTTATAACCAAAGCCCAACATGTGTATGTAACTTAACGTTACACCATTAATGTAAGTTTTAATGAAGTATTTTACTCACTCTTCAAAGAAAGAATATGAATATTGTCAAGTAAATATTTCAAGACAAAATAGTCTTTAAGAGAATATATATTTTTTAAAAAGTATTCAGAAAACAAATGGCGTTGTTTATTATTTTTTTTAAAGGCAAATATTTAAGGTAATTATTAATCTAACGTCTAAAACAATAAAATTTCTTCATAAAATCTTTTTTTAAAATACGCCCATTAAAATAACTCCAACAATGACGCATACTAAATAGCGAGAAATTAAGAGGACAAAAACAATCAAAGGGGACTGTAGAAGATATTTTATTTTTAACATAATAAATAAGACTATAGTAGGTAAATCAAAATTGTTTATCAGGGGGGATATTGTGGTCACTAGTAGATCTAATTGTTGAAAAATCCAAAGTAATTTCGCAGACAGAAGTAATTGAATTTTTTTTTTAATCTTTAAAAATGTCTTTTTTAAAAATGACTTTGATTTAATGATAAAGTTGATATAAAACGACGTTTAAATATTCATTGTACTACGTCTTAGTGGTAACAACCCATGTGGAAAAAAAACTGTGAAAATTAAAAGAGGTGACTTGTATCACAAGAAAATAAATTTGTATAAGACTGAAATAGATTGCACACAAAAATTGACTTATTATTAGTATTATAATAAGTTTTTAGCAGCCATAATTTCAATACAGTCTATGATACAAAATAATTTGCCTGCTCAATTTAGTTGCGTATCTATAACTTGAATCAGAAAATAAAATCACTACATAAATCGTACTCTAATATTGTAAGAAAGTAAGTCAAATGAAGGAAGGAACTCAACCTTGGTTGTTGTTGTTGTTGTTGTTGTTGTTGTTGTTGTTGTTGTTGTTGTTGTTGTTGTTGTTGTTGTTGTTGTTGTTGTTGTTTATCTAAGAGCTTGAAATAGCAACTTGTTAACAAATAAAATAAAAATGTTGATTATGATGGGTTTTTTTTTAATGAAGATCATATTGGTTTGAGCTAAATGCAAATAACAACGGGAAGTGGTCAATTTTTTACTTATCTTTTTTCGCCCGCCCAAGAGATCACAATAGACAAGACGATGAAGATGATATTAGGAACTTTTTTTAAATACATGACATAGGCCTTACTATGGTGTGAAATTAAATAAAAGCAAGTGACCACATTCAATGAGAAAGACAACCTTAAACGGTTTATAAATGGAGATATCTAAAACGAAATATAAATCGTATAGCGTGTTGAAACATATTAAGTAGGGCTGTCATCGATTAATTTAAACTTAATTTTAAATTTAATCGTTATCTTTTTGGAAAATTACCGAATAATTAATCAATAATTTGGATAAAGCTAAAAATAAGACATATGACGTCATTAAACTGTAAATTTCAAGGGAAGTAACAAAAAGATGCAACTATAATTTTATTAAATTTAAATATAAGTAGTTCAATATAATTTCAATGAATTTAAGTTATGTTATTGTTAATAAGGTAAAAACAATGTTTAAGTTTTAATTATATTTTTCCTTACAAAAAAAGGACCTTATTTTAGACTTTACACTTAAAAATTCTTTTTTTTGTTTAATGGAGAAGTTTGTACGTAAAAAGCAAACAATTATTAATCATTTTTAATTGATCATTTACTAATAAATCGAAAAAAAATTGTTTTAATCTTTTTCTTTTATTTTAATCGCTTTTTTATCGATTCAAATTATTTTAATCGATAACATTTTTACCGAATAATCGAGAAATTAATCGTGAATTTCCGCAGCCCTAAATTTAAACAATGTCTTTTTTTTTTTTATTTATTCTGACAAATATTTTTATACCAGGAAAATTTTACAATACACCTTGAGGAAAGGAGAGAAAAAAATGTGGGTGGGGTGGGTTGATTTCATATCCTTCTCATATTACGAGGGAGTCAGCTACTTCGTTAATCCTCTATGTCAATGCCCTTCGTTAGAGTGTAAAGTTGGAGCCTAATTGGGCTGGGGGCAACTGTGAGTTTGACGCAAACACTGTGTTAAGAATTGTTTTTTTTTTTTTTTGTTTTTTTTTTAAATTCTTAACAAACTCGTCAGCTAAAATCATAATTGCTGTGACAGGAAGGGAAAAAACCGCAGTTTCTACTTTATACTTATGCTAGACAGAGTTTTCTACCCTGGACGCGAGTTGATTACAACATGATATGGATATTTAAATCAAGCGGGGAAAAAAAAGTTTGCAGAAACAAAAAAATAATCCATGTTATGTTTTAAAAAAAGCTGCAGAAAAAAACCGATTAATTTCTCGATTAATCGTTAAAAATGTTGATCTTTTAAAATTATTTTAATCGATAAAAATTCGAATTAAATTTATGAAAATATATCTTTCAAAAATTTCCAAGACATTAATAGATAATTAATGATCAATTTTTATATTTTTGTACCTACAAACTTTTTCCACGTATCATAATAAATTCATTTAATAGCTTTGCTGCCACCAATGTTTGGTTATGTGTTTCTGGCCGTTAATAGTGACCACCACCACCACCCCCACAGCCATGTCAAACTAAACTTTCACTTACCGTATATACTCTTTCTAAAGCCCACTTACTTTCGACAAAATCAAGGGGGAAAAATTGTGGTTCGTCTTACGACCGTGTCATAGGCGATTTCTGCATTTAAATTGAATATCGGTGTTGTTATTGTAGATCATCAAGGTACTTTTCTACATTCTACAAGATTTGACTGCTTTAACAGAAGCTATAAAATATTATTATACATCTGAACATACATTATCTATTAATTTTTGTGACTGTTTTCATAAATTGTTTAACAATTTTTTTTTTTCAATTTCAATGTACGCGCTTTCGCCACTATTTACCAAAGAATGACCGATTTAGCTTGTAATTTTTAAAAATGTGAATCCTTTTTAACGCTACCCTATTATTTTTTTTCCCTTACGAATTTTTTTTCTTTTTATACTATTCTCTTCCAAAAAAGTTGGGGAGACGGTGGGCTTATGAACGAACGAACTATAGAACGAGTATATGCGGTATTTTCTTTAGTTTGTGCCACTGATGTTTGCTGCATGAGAGGATTTTTCTGCGGACAAGTGCACAAAAATATACAATTCATACAACTGGTTAAACGTTTTTAAAAAAAAAAATTATAGAGCGAGCCATAAAATTGGCAGAACACAAAATTTATAACAAAATGGAAGAAGTCAGCAATCAATGGAGTACATTATTTTAATTTCAAATTGTGCCACTAAGCGTCTATCTTTTTTAAAAATAATATGTAAAGGAGCGTGTATGTGTGTGGTCTGAGTGCGTGCATGTGTGTGGTCTGAGTGCGTATATGTGTGTGGTCTGAGTGCGTGTATGTGTGTGGTCTGAGTGCGTGCATGTGTGTGGTCTGAGTGCGTGTATGTGTGTGGTCTGAGTGCGTGTATGCGTGTGGTCTGAGTGCGTGTATGTGTGTGGTCTGAGTGCGTGTATGTATGTGGTCTGAGTGCGTGTATGTGTGTGGTCTTAGTGCGTGTGTGTGTGGTCTGAGTGCGTGTATGTGTGTGGTCTGAGTGCGTGTATGTGTGTGGTCTGAGTGCGTGTATGTGTGTGGTCTGAGTGCGTGTATGTGTGTGGTCTGGGAACGTGTATGTGTGTGGTCTGGGAACGTGTATGTGTGTGGTCTGAGTGCGTGTATGTGTGTGGCTTGTGTGTGCGCATGCTCGCGTGCGTGTGTATGTGTGTATGCCTGTGCGTGTGTACCTGTGTGTGTGTATTCCTGTGTGTGTATGCCTTTGTGTGTGTGTGTTTATATGTGTACGTGCGTGCTCGAGTGCGTGTGTATGCCTGTGCGTGTGTTCATGTGTGTGAATACCTGTGTGTGTATTCCTTTGGGTGTGTTTATATGTGTGCGCATGCTCGTGTGCTTGTGTATGTGTGAATGCCTGTGCGTGTGTACCTGTGTGTGTGTATTCCTGGGTGTGTATGTCTTTGTGTGTGTTTATATGTGTGCGCATGCTCGTGTGCTTGTGTATGTGTGAATGCATGTGCGTGTGTACCTGTGTGTGTGTATTCCTGGG
>MUZC01000753.1:47727-55227 GCA_002072015.1 Radix auricularia | reverse complement strand
AAGATTGGGAAATCAGGGAAGAATTGTGGTAGGTAATTGGAACCCATGGACAATTGGGGAACAGAATTGGAACTTAGGGTGGGAACAGGGTAAATGAAAACTTCACTTTAGATATTGGAGACTCTAAAAAGTTTTCAATAACATCGTTTCTTTATAAGTGTATTTTGTTTTCCAGATTTGTTTTTTGTGTTTGTTTTTGCTTGAGAAATAAATAAACACATCAACCCTAAAGTTTTACAAGTCAGCGATATCAAATAGTAAGATGTCTAAAATTGATAACATGCTTACGTTAGAGGCAGCAAAATACAAATCTTTAAGAGTCTGTAGTTCTTCTCAGAGGCGTCACTGAGACAATGGGGCTTTAACGGGATTGTGCCTATTTTTTTCTCTTTGGTTTTCACCTGTGCGTGAAATTCATTTAGTCCTTTTTTTTTTACACCATTTCCGTACGATTAGCACATGATATATGTAAAACTCATGCATTTAAAAAAATAGAGGGGGATTCCGTGTAATAAACTTGGACATACATTATTGTAAACTAAAAACGGTGTTCAACTGCTCCTGTGATTTAAGCACTCACACATGTGCCGTATGGGGAAAGGCGTACCAAGCCCACATCATATAAAGGACGTCTAAACCCTTTTGGAAAAATTCAGTGCATGAACAGATAAAAAAATTATTTTGCGTTTAAAGGATAAGTAACTAAAGCATTTGAATTAGTTGTTGTTGTTTTTTTTAACGTTGAATTATAATTATTCGTTTACAGTTTTTGCATTCTATACATCGACTGCTCTATTGAGGTGGGGAGGGAGGTGTCATAGACATATATCAGTATGCATCAAAATAAATAGCAGGGGTAGAGAATTCTAGGAATAATTTTTGGGTCTTATCTATGTTACTTTATTCTATTTTTCTTTTTTTAAATCAAGACGCTTTTATCTCATATTTTCTTATCTTTTACAGACGCTCCTTCCATACAGGAGATTATTGTCTTACCAAAAAATAATACCCCTAAAGGTGTTCACTATAAAACCTGGAAATGCCCAGTATCACAACTCAAAATGTTCAGTAAAACACCTCTAAATGTTCAGTAAAACACCTCTAAATGTTCAGTAAAACACCTCTAAATGTTCAGTAAAACACCTCTAAATGTTCAGTAAAATACCTCTAAATGTTCAGTAAAACACCTCTAAATGTTCAGTAAAGCACCTCTACATGTTCAGTAAAACACCTCTAAATGTTCAGTAAAACACCTCTAAATGTTCAGTAAAATAACTCAAAATGTTATGTAAAATTACTCTAAAATTCAGTAAAACACCTCTAAATGTTCAGTAAAACACCTCTAAATGTTCAGTAAAACAACTCAAAATGTTATGTAAAATTACTCTAAAATTCAGTAAAACAGGTCTAAATTTTCAGTAAAACACCTCTAAATGTTCAGTAAAACACCTCTAAATGTTCAGTAAAACACCTCTAAATGTTCAGTAAAACACCAATGTTCAGTAAAACACCTCTAAATGTTCAGTAAAACACCTCTAAATGTTCAGTAAAACACCTCTAAATGTTCAGTAAAACACCTCTTAATTTTCAGTAAAACACCTCTAAATGTTCAGTAAAACAACTCAAAATGTTATGTAAAATTACTCTAAAATTCAGTAAAACACCTCTAAATGTTCAGTAAAACACCTCTAAATATTCCGTTACACATGTTTGAAAGCAATGTAACAGCTGAAAATGTTCTGCAACACACCACACACCAAATTCAAGAAATGTCATAAAGTAATAATTTTAAGTAAGTAAAACATCAATAGCATTAGACTTTTTGCCTCCGAATTCCTTATCTTATCTGCTAAAGACGCTCTTTGTATACAGAAGAGTATTGCATGCTACGCTTATCCATGGTTATATCTAGTCTTGAATTTTTATTAGAGATTAAATGTTGATAGAGTGCTGCTTTTCCTCATTTTCTTTTAAGCAAAGTATTACACGTCAAAATTTCGTACTGGAAGAAAGTGACTCTATACTTGTTTCTTATCGAATTATGAATAATTTCTTTCTACAATGCAAATTACATTTTTACCCCTTATTTTATCATTTCATTGAACAGCGTGTAACATCATTTATATGGGACAGGCAAGCTGTTAACATTCACATGGCATGTCAAACCGCAGGGGACTGCAAATCTACATTAAGTGTAATACGCAAACAAGATGTAAATAGCTGTCCTGTGCTTTAATTCAGTCGCGTCGTGAGGGAAGGGGCGTGGGACGGGCCGCCCCGGGTGACACCATCAGGGGGCGTGACACCAAAGTCAAAAATTTTACTCTGTTCGATTTTATGTCTGAAAAAAAAGAAAACACATTTCTTTCAACTAGAAAGGAATTAAGAAACACAATGAAGTGCGGTACACGCAAAAACTTTTATTTTTAAAAAAAAAAATCAGTTAGCTTGCAATAACAAAACAGCCCCAACAAACAAACAACATTAAAACTAACTAGGAAAAAGAGAAAAGAAATCCTACTGCGTCAAGTCAGCAGTCACGTGGCTGATTTTCATTAGTTGCCAATTCTTTCAGTCCTGCAATATTCTCATGGTATGATTTATTAACAGACCTTACAGCTTCATGTAGGGCTGACCATCTTGTGTCACCCAAGGCTTTGTTAACAGATATTCATTTTATGTGTTTTGACGTACTTCTCAATGATGTCAAGCAAGTATAAAGATTTTCCAGAAGGAAAAACGAAACTGACAGTTTAACCTGCTGCACTTTTCCCAAACAAATTAATGGAATGAGTTGTCAACAGCACATTATGAGCAGCACTGCATTTCTCACGAAGAATAGCCTGGACTCAGTTATATTTCCTATTCATCTGTTCAGCATTACCGTATGAACGTCCAAGGTATTTTCAGGGATTTATACAAACATTTGCCAATCTTTATTAAACACTATAATAACATTTAAATCATTGGGGTCCCTGGCGTTAACTCAGCCAACCCCCTTTCATTCTTCATAGGGGGATGGGGGGTCACCCTTCAGTGACGATTTGTGACAAGGGGGAGAAAGTGTTTAAAAAATGTGACGTCGCATAAAAAACGCACAACTTAAAATAAAAGTTACACTTAAATATTTGATTTATTTTTTTACAATTTATTTACTGACGTTTTTAATGGGTTCATGCTTGTTACGATGCTAGAGTGCAGATTTACACTAAATACATATTGAAATTACAAAAAATAGTTTGCAACATGCTAATTTTTACTTTTAAAATACAGCTTGTTATTTTTATTTTATTTTATTTTGTTTATTTTTTGGGGGGTGGGTGGGGGTGGTGTCAAGGCTTTGTGATGTCATAGCAGAAAAGGGGTGGGGGTCTAAATCTAGACAAAATATGACGGCGGGAGGGTGGGGTAAAAAGCGGCAAACACACTTGACGTCAATTATGGACGCCCCTTTATGTCGTGAAGGGGTTACACCACGAGCTACCGCCCCTGGTGACACCAACCCTAGCGACGCCTTTGGTTTAATTTCTGAATCCAGTGGCCGTATGCGAATTTCAAGGGGCTCGTATAATCAGACCCATGGGCCACCGAGTATTAGTATAACCGTTACCACTTTCAGCACAGTCACGTCAGAGCTGACACCCTCTCTTGTGTCTTATCTAAACAGATGCTCCTTCTACACTGAAGATTATTGCGGTCTGATGGCAAGTGATGCAGCGTTCACAGGCCATGCCGGTCTGATGGCAATTGTTGAAGCGTTCACAGGCCATGCTATGAGGGTTCCGTGCATTACCCGTACGCCTTGTTGCCCTTAAATAGTGTTAGGTACCCATTCGGAGCTTTGTGGATTTAGGGACACCATTGGCCCCGGGAACAAATCTCTTCCTTCGTGGGGATTCGAACCCGTGACCATTGGCTCTCAAAGAAACGTACCTGCCTCTCAGTCTTTCGTCCTATGTTGGGTTTTGTTTGTTTGTTTGTTTGTTTCTTTCTTTCTTTCTTTCTTTCTTTCTTTGTTTTTGTTCAGTTTTAACGATGCGGCTATTTACATGACTCTACAAACTCTAATCCGCTGTTCAAATGTTGATAAATTATTGGCGATATTTTTATTGTTGGGTTTTTGTTATATCCGCGGCAGCAAAGGAGGGGATTTGGGGTTTTAAGCTTCAGACCGTTTACTCTATACCTTGACGTCATTACTAATTCATGGTGAGTGAATAGTCTATAACCTGAATAAGGCACGTTGAATTATGAATTTAAATTATGAGTTAGAGTAGAAAATATAGGGGAAAAATAATAAAAATAATAATAAAATGATAATTTATATAGCGCTGTATCCCAGCTAGGAGCCGGGCTCACAGCGCTTTACATGGAGATAACAATACATATATTAATTAAATAAACTTTCATATAATACTAACTACATAAATGAAAATATGTTATACATCACCTACGTTAATCATTAAAAGAAATTTAATTGCTTAATTAATTTTCGAAATAAAGTTTGAAAAGATGTGTCTTAAGTGTAGTCTTGAAGGTCTTAGCAGTTGAAATAACTTACGGATGTGTAATCATAGCATCGACACAACTGAAGCCGACAGAAAATTAGAAAATCAATATTATATTTTAACCAGGAAATTAATACGGGCCGAAGAGGAAAAATATACTATTATCAATATTAAAACAATTTGGTCTGAAGTAATTTATGAACTAAAGCCAATAATGTTTCATTCATTTTAATCACATCATTTATCTGCTAATAGCATCCATTTATATGTAAAATAAGTAAACAATGAATACAGAACATGATGACGAAATTGAAATCCTCAAAATTTCTTCTTGTAAAATGTCAAACTCTAATCCTTGCACCTGGGATCTGTGGAATAGATGGGTAAGTAAACTAGATATAGATTTTTTAATGGTTTAAAGGTATTTATTTCTATAAAAATAATATAGAATTAATATTTTAAACTACTATAAATTGGAGGCAGATAGATTATTAATAAAGTCATAAAGTTTATTCAGCTATTACAGTCACAGTAAGATCAGTATTTGAAAAAAAACATAAAGCATTTCACTTACCTGAATTACAGATGACGTAGTGCCCTAACCTGAGGAACACATGACGTGCTAGAATTACATGAGTAACACATGATGTATTGCCATTACCTGAGTAACACATGACGTACTGGCCTTACCTGAGTAGCACATGACGTACTGGCCTTACCTGAGTAACACATGACGTACTGGCCTTACCTGAGTAACACAGGACGTACTGCCTTACCTGGGTAACACATGACGTATTGCCCTTACCTGAGAGAACTGTATAGATAAAATCATTTAACATTGTACACACACCCGGTCTGAGCTATAGAGATAAAATCCTGTAACATTGCACACACACCACACCCGGTCTGAGCTATAGAGATAAAATCCTGTAACATTGCACACACACCCGGTCTGAGCTATAGAGATAAAATCCTGTAACATTGTAAACACACCCGATCTGAACTGTAGAGATCAAACCATTTAACATTGTACACACACCCGATCAGAGCTATAGAGATAAAATCATTTAACATTGCACACACACCCGATCAGAGCTATAGAGATAAAATTCTGTAACATTGTACACACACCCGATCAGAGCTATAGAGATAAAATCCTGTAACATTGTACACACACCCGATCTGAAATGTAGAGATCAAATCATTTAACATTGTACACACACCCGATCAGAGCTATAGAGATAAAATCATTTAACATTATACACACACCCGGTCTGAGCTATAGAGATAAAATCATTTAACATTGTACACACACCCGGTCTGAGCTATAGAGATAAAATCATTTAACATTGTACACACACCCGATCAGAGCTATAGAGATAAAATCATTTAACATTGTACACACACCCGATCAGAGCTATATAGATAAAATCATTTAACATTGTACACAAACCCGATCAGAGCTATAGAGATAAAATCATTTAACATTGTACACACACCCGATCAGAGCTGGGGAGACAAAATCAGTGTCCATTGCACACACCCCCGGTCAGAACTGTTGAGATAGAATCCTTGCATGCACACTTTCATTTTATTCTTATTATTTTAATACAGTTCTAGTGTTTCTGTATATAAATTAGGACTGTTCTAAATGTGTATAAAGTTTATTGCGTCCATTGAGAGAAAATCGTTTACCTACCATTCAATGTTCCCATTAAGTCTAAGCCTCGTTTGTCCGTGTGCAAATTTTAAATAAAAACAACTCGTGTGCAAAGTTGCACAACGTCTATTTTTTAAAAATATTTTACAAAATTTGCTGCGCGGTGATTCTAAACTCCTGCGTGGCGTCAAATATTTGCGATGCCGTGCTGCTTAAAGGGAACATTGCTACCATGGTTCTAACACTTTCGCTTACATATCGCCTTAAACCTTGACAGTTCTATTCCCTATTAAATTAGGTTACATTTTAATTCTACCAAAGGGCGTCCGTTAAGCCGCTGGGTCGATGCGGTGACCATCTGTTGTGTTTGTTTGACATTGTTGTTTCATTGTAACTGTTTCACTTTCATTTGAGTTTGCATTGCAATGTGCTGCTCTTATTTCCTTCGCGGCTCATCTGTTTAGAAAAGGGATTACATTGCGATTTACACAATAACTTTAAAGCGATTAGTACAAGATTTGTAAAACGACAAGACTTAATCAGACTTAGGGCGCTGACGACCTAAAAAAAAGATTAGGCTGAAACAGGAAGTGAAATAAGAAGAAAATGTTCAAGACATTTGTATTTATAAACTTTAACTAGTTAAATATAAGTTATGAGGATACAAATCTAGTTAAATACAAGTTATGAGGATACTAAACAAGTAAAATACAAGTTATGAGGATACTAAACTAGTAAATACAAGTTATGAGGATACTAAACTAGTTAAATACAAGTTATGAGGATACTAAACTAGTTAAATACAAGTTATGGGAAACGATTATCATCTCAGTCAGTCCCAACTGCAATATGTTTAATTTAATCTAAAGCAAATTTCACATCGACATTTGTGGTAACAATACATTTATTTTTCCGTATGCATGAAGAAAAACATAAAACATACGCTATAATCTGGAAATCAGGCACGGCATGGGTTGCCTGAGAAAAGCTGGAAAATTAAGGATCTATCAACACTTTAGACTAATAAATCTGCAAGACTAGAACTAAACCATGGACTGACGTAGGACGAGAATCTGTAATTGAGGACTCGACATAAACCATAGATAGACGTAGGAGGAGAATCTGTAATAGAGGACTCGACATAAACCATAGATAGACGTAGGAGGAGAATCTGTAATAGAGGACTCGGCATAAACCATAGATAGACGTAGGAGGAGAATCTGTAAGAGAGGACTCGACATAAACCATAGATAGACGTAGGAGGAGAATCTGTAATAGAGGACTCGACATAAACCATAGATAGACCTTGAAGGAGAATCTGTAAGAGAGGAC
>MUZC01000753.1:31320-47643 GCA_002072015.1 Radix auricularia | reverse complement strand
AGGAGAATCTGTAAGAGAGGACTCGACATAAACCATAGATAGACGTAGGAGGAGAATCTGTAATAGAGGACTCGACATAAACCATAGATAGACGTAGGAGGAGAATCTGTAAGAGAGGACTCGACATAAACCATAGATAGACCTTGAAGGAGAATCTGTAAGAGAGGACTCGACATAAACCATAGATAGACGTAGCAGGAGAATCTGTAAGAGAGGACTCGACATAAACCATAGAAAGATGCAGGAGGTGAATCTGTAACAGGAGATAAGATAAGTTTCAAGGCGCAGACAACATGGTAATGATTGGTGTCCACGGATGTGTGTGGCATAGATGTTACTGAACTCTACATCTGGGGATCGGCTTGGGGGCAGAGGGGTCGCTAGGGTTGGTGTCATCCAGTCCTGTAGCTCATGGTCTCACCCCCGACGACTTAGTCTGTAGACCTGCTCCGAATCTGCCCATGGAAAAAAAAAAAAAACGGGGAGATACAGAGTTTTAACTTTTGGTGTAACCCTTGTGATTGTGTCGCTCTAGTGACGCCTCTGGCTTGGGGGTGAAAAGTGGGGATACAACAACATCAAACTCGATAGTTTTGTGTTTGATCTGACTGTGATTAATGGATCCATGATTTCCCTACGCCCACGCATAGAAAAAGTTTGTATTTTATTGCTACATATTATTGCGCTGCCTTGAAAGTATATTCTGAACAACCCACCTGCCCAGCCCCACCCATTGGTGTCAATAATAAAAACAATTATTGTCCTATCTTTCTTCAGCACAACCGTATGGCAATATTTACTATTTTTTATGTGTGCATACGGCCTTGTCACCTAAACAGCTATTTCCGGTAAGTCGATTGTACTGAAGGTCAGGGGGGAGGGAGGGGAAATAACTGTCTCTGATCTCCGTAGTTTCGATCAGAGCTGCGAACTTTAGGAAAATTAGCAACATATTTTTTTTAATAATCACCACAAGGGAAACGAAACAAACCAATTCATAGGGTAATTTAATCAAATATCTTTGCGAAATCGACTTGGGGGAGGGGGTGGGTAGAGAGACTGGCAGAACAGTCCAGCTACCTATCCCCACCCATAGTTGTCAATAATAAAACACATATGGCCATATTTGCGTTCAGCAACACCCGGGGTCATATTAACTATTTTTGTGTGCATACGAACTTGAGCTGTATTCCGGTATTATGATCACCGCTGCAAACCTTAAAGTAAGGCAAACATAAATCAGAAATATTCAAAAACACACCACAAATGAAACGAAATAAACTCATCCTTATTATAAGGTTTCAAAGATTTGGGTCATAGACCGAAATGGGGAGCAATGTTCCCTTAAAGCAGCGCGACCGACGCTGCGCAGCAGTTTAGAATTACCGCGCATATTATTTTTTTTAATTTTGAACAAAAAATAGATTATGTGCAGCTCAATTTCCAAATGGGTGTTTTTTAGTTTGCACACGGACCAACGATCCTTAGGGAACATTGATGGGGAAATCTTTTTTAAAGGAAGGGTTCGGAGTAGAGAGACTTAAGCTATCGCTACGAAGTTGCAAATGTCTATAATTTTACTTAGGGGGCGAGGGGGTCTAGCAAGGTGCTGGCAAGGCCCCTAGCCACACAATACCTTGCTCGTTAGTGGTGGCTAAATGAAACGTGTGAACTTCACTTGCCCCATAGATCGTCATGGTCTGAAAGGGGCTAATATTATTATAGCTTCATGTAATCTTATTGCAACCTTTTTATTGGTTTTTCCCATCCACATCAGTAAATTCTAAGATTAAATAAATAAGCCTAGATTTGTGAAACTGAAACTCTCAAAAATAAAATATTGAGTTTAGCAGACATAAGTTGTTGTTTTTCTTTACTAATTATTTGTATTTTTTTTTTCGTGGCAGGAATGGCGGACGAGGTATAAATCCATTTGAGGGAATGAATTACAAAAATGTTTTTAAGAAATAAACATAAACGTTGTTATTGTCAAGGTGAAAGAAAGGTTAACAGAAGGTTATCGCTCCTATTTCAGCTTACAAAAACTTCTAAAAAGCAAAAACCTCTCAAAGGAAACAAAGAAAATAATATACAACACTATTATAAGGCCGGTAGTAACATACACTAGTGAGACTTGGACCCTGACCAAAATGGCAGAGAACCTGCTCACACTTGGAGAGGAAAATCATCCGGAAAATATCTGGCCCTGTGATAGAAAATGATATCTGGAGAATTCGTACAAACCAGGAACTATACCATCTGTACAAAGACCCACTAATAGTCACAAGTGTTAAAAAAGGTTGAAAGGATGCCAGAATATAGAGCAGCAAAAATTATTTACAGACAGAAACAAGGGGGCAGATGACTCACTGGTCACCCAAGACTGATGATGGATCGATGTGGAAATTTACCTACACCATCTGGGGGTTCGAGCATCGAGAAGGAAAGCCATCTATCGATCTGAATGGAAGGATGTGGTGGAGCAGGCCAGGGCCCTACATGGGCTGTAGCGCCACGGATGATGATGATGTTTTTGTTATTTTCCAGGGGGGGGGCTGTTTACTTAAAATAAATTTATCTAAGGCCACGGGTTGATGAAGTTTAACAACTATTCAATACCGGAACATGAAGATACAATGGTGTAAGAAGCAGGTCTATCTGCCAACAAGATGTATACACGATGCGGTAAATAAGTCAGACTGCTAAAACATTCACAATGTTGTTCATCCGTCGAATTGACGAGGACCACTCTAGTCATCAGAGGGTTGCTGGGACTGGTTTTGCCTATGTGTGCGCAGATGGCTGACAAGACCGATCCTGGCACGGAAGGTTCGGGGACAGAAAGGACATGGGGCGAGTGGGTTGTCTCCTGGAGGGTTGGCAACACGGGACTTTCGGGATTGCCTCTTCTTTTCTGCGGCGTTGATCCTATTTGCCTCGAGTGTCCTGGCACCTTCTTGAATGAATTGGTGCCATTGCAGCTCTTTCCAACGTGACTGGGCTTGATTGCAAACGCTTTCAGTGAGGCTTTCAGGGTGTCTTTAAAGCGTTTCTTTTGTCCACCATAGGACCGCTGGCTATGCTGGAGCTCGGCATAGAAGAGTCTCTTTGGTGGTCTCTCATTTTGCATAATAATACGACAGATTTCAAACAAAGCCATATATTTGCTCCAAATTTCTTTTTTTTTAAGTTTTCAAAAGTTTGAAAACATTACCGATGTATTTAGAGGACACGAGATTATGTGTGAAACTTGAAGCCCGTTATTAAATTTAATAAGGCTTCGCTTGACAAAGTACATACACAATCTCTAAACCAAACGCGGGGGTCGAGTGGTAGCGCGCTCGACTGGCGTACCGATGGTCGCAAGTTCGAATCCACTTGAAGGCGAGGATTTGTTCCTGGGGCCTAAGGAGTCCCCGAGTCACCCAGCTCTGAATGGGTACCTAACTAGACAATAGTTAGACGGCTGGGTAATGCGTGGAATCCTTATAGCCGTGGCCTGTGACCGCTGCATCACTTGCCAACAGATCATCTGTCATGGTCTGTGGACGCAATTATCTTATGCATACAAACGGTGTTTAACTGCTCCTATGTTTTTAAACACTCACACATGTGCCGTATGGGGAAATGCGTACCAAGCCCACATCATATAAAGGACGTCTAAACTTTTGGAAAATCTTAGTGCATGAAGAAAGAAAATACATTTTGCGTTGAAAAGATAATTAACTAACGCCATTGAATTTTTTTTATAAAATAGCTGAATTATATTTATTGTTATAGTTTGTAAATTCTAAACAGCGACTGCTCAGGGAGGAGGGGGTGTCACAGACATATACCAGTTTACACCATAATAAATAGAACGAATAGAGATTTCTAGGAATACTTTTTGGGTGTTATCTTCTTTAGTTTAGTTTTCTTGTTGAAAATCAAGACCCTTTTATTTCATCTTTTTGTATCTATTATAGACGCTCCTTCCATATACGGGACTATTGTCTCGACATAGATTAATACCCCTAAAGGTGTTCCCTTTAAAACCTCGAAATGTCAAGTAACACACTAAACTGTCCGGTTTAAAAGAAAAACTCTGAATGTTCAATGAAACGTCTCTGATTTTTCTCTAAAACATCTCTAAATATTCAGTTTAAAAAAACCTCCAACTATTCAGTAAAACACCTCTAAATATTCAATAAAACACCTCTAAATATTCAGTAAAACACATCTAAATATTCAATAAAACACCTCTAAATATTCAATAAAACACATCTAAATATTTAATAAAACACATCTAAATATTCAATAAAACACCTCTAAATATTCAGTAAAACACATCTAAATATTCAATAAAACACCTCTAAATATTCAATAAAACACCTCTAAATATTCAGTAAAACACATCTAAATATGCAGTAAAACACCTCTAAATATTCAGTAAAACACATCTAAATATTCATTAAAAGACCTCTAAATGTTCAGTATCACACCTTTGAAAGCACAGTAATAGCTCAAAATGTTCTTCAACACACCACAAAAATTGTAATCAAATCAATTGCTTAAATATGTTCAGAAACAAATCTCTATAGTTTCACCGTGAAAACAAGAAATGACATAAGGAAATAACTTTAAGCAAGTAAAAACATCAATAACATTAGGCTTTTGTCTCCAAATTTCTTATCTTATCTGCAACAGACGCTAATTGTATACAGAAGTGTATTGCATGCTACGCTTATCCATGGCTATATCTAGTCTTGAAATTTTTGTTAGAGATAAAATGTTGATAGAGTGCTGCTTTTCCTCGTTATATTAAGCAAAGTATTATGCGTCCGAATTCCGTACAGGAAGAAAGAGATTCTGTGCAAGTTTGTTATCGCATTCGGAATAATTTCTTTCTACGATGCCAAATACATGTTTAACCCTTATTTTAGCATTTCATTGAATAGTCTTTCGTTATATGTTGGGTTTTGTTTGTTTGTTTTTGTTGTTTGTTCAGTTTTAACGATGCGGCTATTAACATGACTCTAATCCGTTGTTCAGAGGATGATAATTTATTGGCGCTATTTCTATTGTTAGGTTTTGTTATATCCGCGGCAGCAAAAGAGGGGATTTGGGATGTTAAGCTTCAGACCGTTTACTCTATACCTTGACGTCATTGCTAATGCATGGTGAGCGAATTGTCTATAATGGGAACAAGGCTCGTCAAATGACGAATTTAAACTAGATCTATGAGCTAGAGAAGGAATTAGAGTTGGAAAATCCATTTTATCGAAACGAATGATGCCGATGGAAAATTAAAAAATCATGTTAAGCCTGGTCCCTTTTGGAACTCAGGACGTGTTAGCGCATTTTCGTATTATCTATCAGTACTTATGTTAGATATCAGCATTATGTAGTTATCAGTAATTGTGTTTAGATTTTAGACATATTTTTATGAATTTTCTTGTGTAATGAATATACCTGACATTTTTTTTATTTAAAAGTCATTTCTTTACATTTTAAAAAAATTTATTTTCTCTTTAATCTAACTACAAGTCACCACAAATGATGACGTAAAACTCTCTGAACTTTTACACACATTCTAATGACGTCAACAAACAAAACAAAAAAACAAACTAATTCTTTTGCACGCCTTCGCACCACTCTTGAATGCTTGAAATACTATGTATTCGACTTCCGGCAATGGCGGCCGTTCCCTGCGCTAGTGTTACCTCTCGATTCGAAATATTTTTTGGTAGTTTTAACGGGGTTTTTTAACGGATCGAGTAACTGAGTGTTGATGCACAAATGGCAGGTCAGGACATACAAAATACATATATACCTCATGGGTCTAGGACTTATGGATGCTGAGATCAAAGGTGATGACAGACGGACGGACGGACGGACAAAACGGGTGCAATAGCGCATTCGACTTCTCGAAAATGCGCTAAAAATGAATTTTGAAAATTTTAACAGGGAATTAATCAAGGCCTCGAGAAAAAATACTATGATCAATATTAAAATAATTTTTTCCTTAAGTATTTAATGAACTAAGGCTAATAATGTTTCATTCATTTTATTCTGCAAATAGCACCTTTTTATATGTAAAATATTTAAACATCGAATAGAGAAAATGATAACGAGACTAAAATCCTCGAAGTTTCTACTCGTGAAGATTTAAACCTCACTCCTTGCACGTGGGGTCTGTGAAGTAGATGGGTAAGAAAATTAGGTATAGATTTATTAATGGTTTAAAGCTATTTATTTCTATAAAAATAATATAAAAGTACGACTTTCTAGTGCTATCAATTGAAAGCAGAATGGTTGTTAATGAAGTCACATAGATTATTCAGCTATTACAGTCACGGTAAGATCAGTAATTAAAAAAACACATGAAGTATTTGCCTTACCTGAGTAACTAATGATGTATTGGTCTTACCTGAGTAACACATGACTTACTGGCCTTACCTAAGTAACACATGACTTACTGGCCTTACCTGGGTAACACATGACGTACTGGCCTCTAAAACACGAGCAGTCTTCACATTTAGACTTGGGAATGGGGACGAACTGTCGATCTTCGTACGTCTTTCCATTGTACACACACCCGGTCAGAACTGTAGAGATAAAAATCAGAGCACGCACGCCTTCATTTGATTCCTTTTTATTTTAAAACGAATCTATTGTTTGTGTATAGAAATACATTTCGAAATGAATAATGATAATTATGATTTTTTTTTAACATTGATGATTACCTTTTCTTGACCCAATTGGACCAGCTGTCGCCTGGCAGACAACAAGCAACATTAGAGCCGCAGCAAATAACGCCTTCATCTTCTATTTGCTGTTTGTCCTGTGTATGGAAGTGAAACTGTTTTTGTTTTTTATTTGTTTTTAAATCTGGAACACTAGTGAATTAGAACAAATTTGAAATATGTAGCGAATTAGTAGAAATCTGAATCATCTAGTGAATTTGAAGAAATGTAAAATATCTAGTGAATTAGAACAAATCTTAAATATCTAGTGAATTAGAACAAATCTTAAATATCTAGTGAATTAGAACAAATCTGAAATCTCTTTAAAACAGAAAAAAATCTGAAATATCTAGTGATTTAAAAGAAATATGAAATATCAAGAGAATTATAAAAAAAAATCTGAAATCTCTAGTAAATTAGAACAAATCTGAAATTTCTAGTGAATTAGAACAAAACTGCTATGGAAATACTTCATTATTTTAACCATAATTGTCAGTAGTCCAACGTTGTTTTAAACTCCATTTTAAAAAGTACAATGTCATAATTACATAGCTGATTTTATTTTTCTTGCACTATCCCACAAAGAATCTAACATTTCGAATTGTTTCATTTTGCTTGCGTGTTTGTTTGTTTTGTTTTGTTTGTTTGTTTGTTTGTTGTTGTTTTTTTTTTGTTTTTTTAAATTTGTTGTTGTTTTTTTTTTCTTTTTTTTTTAAATATAAAGACAAATTTTAATATTGTAAGATAAATTGGTTTACCTTCGTTAGTTTCTAGTTTCACAACAGTGGAACGGTTTCGAAAAAAAAAAGTGTTTCCTCTTCTAAACAAACGGGTGGTCGACGTAGCGGACTTAACAATTGTCCGGTATTTATAGTCGTTGTTATGCGAGGCCAACATCACTTTTATGAAGGTGGGGGGGGGGGAGAAATTGGTCGGGGCGCCGTGTCGGATTAAAACAAAAAATCAAAGCCAGGTGAGTAGGCTAATTCCCGGGTCACACCAAGGAGGCGGGTCATTAGTGTATGAACAAATGTTTAACAGGGGTGGGTGGGGGGAGAGGTAAGTGCGGGCCGGGGCTTGACAGCTCTATTCCCTATTCAATTAGGCTACATTTTTATTCAACCAAAGGGCGTCCGTTGAGCCGCTGGGTCGATGCCACCACCACATGCTGTGTTTGTTCGACATTGTTGTTTCATTTTAAGTAATTCAATTAGAATTGAATTCGCAATGAGCTGCGTTGATTTCCTTCACGCTTCATCCGTTTATAATGGGATTGTATAGCGATTTATAAAAGGTTTTTACAGCGACAAAGCTTACGCAGACTTAGGACTCCGATGACCTAAAAAAAGGATTAGGCTGAAATAGAAAGCAAAATTAAACAACCCGGAAAATAAAGTTTTTGACTTTAAATCCCTTATGTACGAGACAGAACTGAAAATCCTACAAGTGGAAGAAAATCAGCAGTCCCGAGCCTGCGCTCTTCATGGGGCTTCCCGGAAAACCCCCTCAGCCCTCTGGCCCCCTAAGGGACGTAAAGACTGAGAAGCCCCCCCCCCGGAGCGGTCGCTGCTACAGGCGGCCGCCTGGGCGTCCAGGGCACTGGGCCGAAAACGAGACAGAACTAAAAGTTTTGATTATGTTCAAACATTTACAGACTGATCGTGACTGAACTCCCTTTGCTGAAAAACTGGGGGGGTAGGGGTGGTCATCGATGGCTGGCGTGAACTCCAGTGTCACGTGGAGGTGAACAACAGCAGACTACTAAACATCTTACATAGAGATGCATAAATTTAATTGCCGTACATTCGACCGATCTGAAATTTTGATACAATGCATTGTTATGTGACACAAGTCTATACGCAAAATTTCAGTTTGATGGCATCACGGGAAGCGGGTCATTTTTTTTCTTTTGTTTTTACGGATCGACAAACCGACCGCGAGCCCATGACGAGACCGTGAAGTTAATATATGAGATTTAATAATAGAAGAAGAAAATGCTCAACATGTTTGTTGTTATAAATCGAAATTAGTTAAATACAAGTTATGAGAATACAAAACATAGCATCTCAGTCATTCCCAACTGAAATGCACTTTGTTTCATCTAATACAACCTTCAGATAGACATTAGGGATAAAAAGACTTTTCTCATTCCGTATGCAAGAACAAAAAACATGCAAAATATCATACTTCACACTCCGGAATTCGGGCGTGGGATAGGTTGCCTGACAAAACAAGGAAAACTAACATTCTACCAACACTTAAGACTATAATAAAATTGCAATACTACACATAAACCTTAGATAGGCGTGGGAGGAGATCTGTAACAGATGAGATAAGTTAAGTTTCAAGGCGCTGAGAGCATTGTGATGATTGGTACCCACGGATCTGTGTGGCATAGATAATTCTAAGTTCAACATCTGTTGATCGGCTGGGGAAGTTGGCGAGGGAAGCTACAACAACGTCCAACGTTATAGTTTTGTGTTTAATCTGGCTGTGATTGATGGGTCCATGATTTCACATCGCTGAGAGCATTGTGATGATTGGTACCCACGGATCTGTGTGGCATAGATAATGCTAAGTTCAACATCTGTTGGTCGGCTGGGGAAGTTGGCGAGGGAAGCTACAACAACGTCAAACGTTATAGTTTTGTGTTTTATCTGGCTGTGATTGATGGGTGCATGATTTCACATCGCTTAGAATGCGTATTTCTATAAGTGCTACATGGTATGGTGCTACATGGTATAGTGCTACATGGTATAGTGATACATGGTATAGTGCTAAATGGTATACTGCTACATGGTATAGTGTTACATAGTATAGTGCTACATGGCATAGTGCTACATGGTATAGTGCTACATGGCATAGTGCTACATGGTATAGTGCTACATGGCATATTGCTACATGGTATAGTGCTACATAGTATAGTGATACATGGTATAGTGTAACATGGTTTTGTGCTACATGGTATAGTGATACATGGTATTGTGCTACATGGTATAGTGATACATGGTATTGTGCTACATGGTATAGTGCTACATAGTATAGTGTTACATCGTATAGCGCTACATGGCATTGTGTTAAATTAAATTATTATTGTTGTTGGGTTGGTTGATTTTTTGTTTCTTTTTGGTGTCAATACTAAAACACCTATGGCCCTATTTTTTTCAGCACCACCCGGCACATATTTACTATTTTTTGCTTCCACACGGCCTTGTCATCTAGCTGGATCTCTCCAGTAAGTCGGCCGTACAGAAGGTCAGTAGGGGGGATTAATTGAGCTGTTATCTGATGTTCTGATCATCGCTGCAAACCTTGAAGTAAGACAACAGAAATATTCAAAACACACCACAAATGAAACGAAATACACTCATCCATAATGTAAGGTATCAAAGATATGGGTAATAGACCGTGATCGGGAGAAATGGTCCCTTTCAGCTGAGCGACCGACGCCGCGCAGCTGTTAAGTATTACCGCGCAGGATTTTTTTTTAAATTTTGAACTTAATTTGCACAGGACTTTTTTTAAAGTTTGCACACAGACCAGCGATCCTTAGGGAAAATAGATGGGGAAAATGGGGGGGGGGGAGTAGAGAGACTTATGCTATCGCCACAAAGTTTCAAATGTCTATAACATATAATCGTTTTCCCACATTTTTTTATTGTTTTTACCCATCCACATCAGTAAATTCTAAGATTAAATATAAGCCTAAATTTGTGAAATTGAAACTCTCCAAAATATCGCGATAAGCAGACTTAAGTTGTTGTTTTTCTTTAATAATTGTTTGTTGTTTTTTTTTAATTTTTTTTTATTCGTGGCAGGAATGGCGGACGAGGTATAAATCCATGTGAGGGAATGGGTTACAAACATGTTTTTAAGAAATAAACATAAAAGTTGTTATTGTCGAGGTGAAAGAAAAGTTAGCAGAAGGTTATCGCTCCTACTTCAGCTTACAAAAACTTCTCAAAGGTAACAAAGAAAATAATATACACCATTAACGGTAGTAAAGCACGCTAGCGAGACGTGGACCCTGACCAAACAGGCAGAGAACCTGCTCAACACTTGGGAGAGGAAAATCCACCGGAAAGTATTTGGCCCTGTGATAGAAATTGGTATCTGGAGAATTCGTACAAACCAAGAACTATACCATCTTTACAAAGACACACCTATAGTCACAAGTATTTAAAAGGAGGACTACGCTAGGCAGGGTATTTTGAAAGGATGCCAGAATATAGAGCAGCAAAAATTATTTACAGACAGAAACCAGGAGGCAGACGATTCACTGGTCGCCCAAGACTGAGGTGGATCGATGACGTGGAAATTTGCCTACACCAGCTGGGGGTTCGAGCATGGAGAAGGAAAGCCATCGATCGATCCGAATGGAAGGATGTGGTGGAGCAGGCCAGGGCCCTACATGGGCTGCAGCGCCACGGATGATGATGATGATGATGATGATGATGGTGGTGTTATTGTCCAGGGGGGGCCCTTTACTTAAAATAAATTTAACTCAGGCAACCGGTTGATGGAGTTTAACAGCAATTCAATACGGGAACTTGAATATACAATGGTGACAGAAGCAGGTCTATAGCCAACAAGATATAAACACGATGCGGTAAATACGTCAGTCTGCTCAAACAATCATAATAATAATACGAGAGATTTTAAGCAAAGCCATATTTTTGCACTGAATTTCGTAGCAAAGTCTATTTAAAAAACATTACCGATGTATTTTGAGCCAACGAGATTACGTGTGAAACTTGAAGCCCGTTCTGTTAAATTGAATAAGGCTTCGCTTGACAAAGTACATACACAATCTCTAAACCAAAGAGCTTGTAATTTAAGTAACGTATCGTAATAAAAATGATATTTAAAAAGTATATATAACTACGGAAATTGATATCAATGGGAGCAGGTTATTTTGAGAGGTATGGGGCGCACCTCCATTATGTAAGTCACGACGGCTTAATCTGCTTTGAAAAGCATTGGCGGGCTATGCGTTTCGGTGTAGAATATGTAAGAAAAACCAAGACTTTTTCAACATTCAAAACTCTCATAACAATGCAAGTCTATAATAAGCATAAAACAGGAATAAGCATAGGACTCATGTTTCCTGTAATTAAACAAGTGATATAAGATAAGATAAGAAAATGATACCTCAAAACCACCCTCCCTGGGTATCGAAGTCAACAGTGCACTCGCTTCACAAGCTGAGGGGCGTGGTATCGAGCCCACGCAAACCAACAATAAGAATGATCAATGACTATCTCTAAAACGTCATCTCTGCTGACCTGGAGAGGAGATTGGCGCCGCCAACGTCTACCAAGCCCCGAGAAATTTTTAATGGGAACATAAGAACACCCTACGACCACAAGATTATGGGACACACACAAAAAACCTCCCTCTCCGCCCCTGGAGAAAAGGTGTAGGACCGCCAGATGGAACCTTGCCCTATGTGACTCAATGAGTGCAGATGTCAAGAACGAAAAAAAACATCAGAAAACATATTTGTTGTTTTTTTTTCGGTTTTTTTCATGTTCTACTTTCAGAACTCATTGGTAAAATTCGGAAACGATCTATTTTTTTTCTAATCTAACATAACTTACACTGAAATAAATTCTGAATTGATCTTTATTGAAAATTTACATATTATGTTAAGAAATCTTATTGATTATTATTTAATATTATTGTGTGTTGTTTTTTTTTGTTTTTTTTTTTAAATAAGTGCAATAGAAAGCCTTTTGATATTTTTATGGAGGTTTATCAATTGTTGGTTTTCTCCTTAAACCACAGACTATATATAGTTTTTTTTTTCTTTCTTCTTCTTAACTACTAACTGCACTGTACTGCGTATAAAAGCAGATTATTAATGCATACCGATAGCTGTTCCTCATTACCCATTTTTCAGTCTCAGTTTGAATCCAAATAAAAATAGAACCCCCACACCCCTCAACCCAAAACCAAAACAACCCAAAATACTCTACGTTTCTGTTCCAACTAGTAAACAAAATGAGGGGTAGGACTGCAATCAAGCTTATACAAAATTAAATGGAAAAGACGTAAACAAGGTAAGGGTTAGCCTGACCGGACGTGACAAAACAGCGAACGTTTCGGCAAAGAGCCTTTATCAACGAACATACAAGACACAAACAAAACGAAAATAAAAATAAAAAATGAAGGAACTTAGCTGCGGTGAAATCCAAAGTATCCAAAAAAGTGAAACTGAGAGATGACAGAGCGAATTTATATAGGAAAGCAGAGAGTGGGCGGGGCAACCATATAACATCAAACATTTACCTTCAGCCCATAAGTACACAATATGAAAACTTTAACTTTTACTCAAATTAGTTGTCACCCCATGTGATGGCGTCATCTGGTGCGGTTCGTTACCCTCGCACCCTGCTAGTAATACCATTTACTCCACACTAAATTTTGTTTAAAAAACTTTTTCTCTTGTCGATGAACCATAAAAACACACAACTATT
This sequence comes from Radix auricularia, assembly GCA_002072015.1. Lineage (NCBI taxonomy): Eukaryota > Metazoa > Mollusca > Gastropoda > Lymnaeidae > Radix > Radix auricularia. The sequence continues at coordinate 34,439 of MUZC01000753.1, read as the reverse complement.
CTTTTCATGCCTTATCTGTAGCGACGCTTCTTCTATACAAAAGATGATTGCGTCCACAGATCACCTGGGTCTGTTGGCAAGGGATGCAATGTTCACAGGCCGCGGCTATTAGTGACCACGCTATTCCCAGCCGCCATTGTTTCCCTCACTGGTGTCAGGTACCCATTCGGAGCTTGGTGGACTCAGGGACACACTTGGCCCCGGTACCCATTCGGAGCTTGGTGGACTCAGGGACACACTTGGCCCTGGGAACAAATCCCTGCCTTCACGGAGATTCTCTGGAACCTCAGTACGCCAGCCGAGCGCGCACCCCACTCGACCACCATGTCCCATAATAGTAGGCTCCTGTAATACATAAGATAGTCTCGTCTAAACAATTATCTTTCATTCATGTTTTCGCTGACCAATTTCTTAGCTTACAATAATATGTTCTGCTTATTCCGTTCCTATTTATTGTCTATTCATTAGTATATGATGTGAATAATAAAAGTCGACGCGAAAGGAACACCAAAATTAAACGATGCTCAGAAACATCAACTGAAAATTCAAATACATGTTGCCTCTGTACGGGTACATTTGTAGATAATTATTTGGCATTCGATTTTAAATTTTCCGGATGTCCATCCATACCATCCGTACTATCATTACCATCCAAACCCCCCAGTACCATCCATACCACTGATACCATCCGTACCATCCATACAAAATCCTCATCAAAAAAGAATAACATAAACAATATATATATTTTTTTTAATAAAGTAACAAGGGCTTGAAAAAGAGGAGGCTGGGGAGGACCCGGTTAGAGTGCCAGAGTAGAGGGTAGAGAGTAAAGAGCAGAGAGTATTTCTCTGTAAACGATCAATCCTAATCGCCTTGATTTATTCTTCCATTTCCCTATAGGGCTGTAAATTTTGTTGGAGAAAAAAGCTGCCCGGGTACCCATACAAATTTATGAACTTTTGCCCGTTCGAAAAGACGCTTACTTTTTGTCTTTAAAAACATGATTTTATACAAGGCAAAGCAACCTAGCCACCATCAATGAAATTAATATCACACAACATTGTATGAGATGTTTCCAGCAAAACACTTTTGTAAACTGTAATGCTCTACAAACCTTGTATCCTGCTTAAGCGCATACGCCATACCCCAGGGGAGGATTAAGACTGCACGGGGCCCCGGGCTGCAATAAGCGGGGGCCCTATTCAGCCAGCGTCCCTTAAAATGATTGTTAACAGCTAATATAAGACTGTAATTAAATATAAATAATGAAGAAAAAAAACGAACACGAAGAAGTAACTGTTTGAAGTGTTCGCCGATATGTTACAATTGAGTGTGAAAACAAAAACTTTTAATTCCACTGCTGGGAAACGAACCCGGTACCGCTTGCATCACAAGCCATTACTCTCTCCACACGGCCAGCGGAGCTCGTCACAACGGAGAATTTTTAAAAATATAAACAATAATTTAAACTATGTTCTCTAAGGGAGGCAACTAAATCCAGTTGTAGAGATAATATTAATTAATTTATTTTATTTATTATATTTCCAAAGGTTCGTGCAAACATTTGTACACTTTTATTATAAAATATAAAAAGTTTGGGGGCCCCCAAACCATCGGGGGCCCCTGGCTTTAGCCCGTTCAGCCCCCCCCCCTTAATCCGCCATAGCCATACCCACAAACTAAAACTACAGTGAACCGAACATTCAAACAAAATGTCAACAGAGACGTAGTGTTCAGTCAGGTCATACGGGCCCCGCAGCCTGAATTTTAATTTCCGCTAGGTGGCGGTAGTAACTCTTTAGTTTTTTAAATTTTAAACACTGACAACGTTTTACGTCCTATTCAAATAATTTTTTCCTGATTAACACGTGTTAACGAATACAAGAAACACAAGGAATTGGAAAGGTCCCGGGTTTGTGACTGGCTTTAGCGGCTGCGAGATTGGTCATTTAGCATATTGACATGTGTGGTTGGGTGGTGACAGTTAACATCACTAACCATTTACAAACATTTGCTCTCTGTAACTTTTAAAATTTACATCAAACCCACGGTGACAAGGGGACACGGTGGTCGAGTGGCAGCGTGCTCGTCTGGCGTACCGATGGTCACGATTTCGAATCCATGTGAAGGCAATGAATTGTTTCCGGGGCCTAGGGCATCCCTGAGTCACCCAGCTCCATATTGGTACCTAACACCAGGGGCGGATTAAGACTGCACGGGGCCCCTGGCTGCAATCAAACGGGGGCCCTATCCAGCCAGCGTCCCTTAAAATATGATTGCTAACAGCTAATATAAGACTATAACTAAATATTAATAATGAAAAAAAGAAAGGAACACGAAGAAATAACTGTTTAAAATGTTCGCCGGTGTGTTAAAAATTGAGTTTGAAAAGAAACAATTTTACATTCCACCGATGGAAATCGAACCCGACACCATTTGCATCACAATCCTATGCCCTTTCCACGCGACCAGCGGAGCTTGTCTAAATTGAGAAATTGTAAAAATATAAACTATATTTTATACTATATTCTCTAAGTGAGCCAAGTTTTATAGATTATTAAGACTGTCAGGTCTGAGTCGCGCAGTGTTAAGAAGTCGTAAGAAATTTCCCAAATCGTGTTTTTTTTAGCCAAACTTTTTAAAATGGGAATTTAGGAATTTATAAGGATTTTGCCTAACATATGGGAATTTTTGAGATTAACAATTTAAAAGAAAATAATTACATTCTTGGATGAAAATAAAATAAAATAATTTGAAACATGCTCATTTTCAAATAAGAAATACTTTATTTGTGTTGGTGCGAGGCTCTTTGACGTCATATTTGTTCATTTTTAGTGTGTCTAGGTTTTTAGCGCATTTTCGAGAAGTCGAATGCGCTATTGCACCCGTTTTGTCCGTCCGTCCGTCCGTCCGTCATCACCTTTGATCTCAGCATCCATAAGTCCTAGACCCATGAGGTATATATGTTTTTTGTATGTCCTGACCTGCCATTTGTGCATCAACACTCAGTTACTCGATCCGTTAAAAAACCCCGTTAAAACTACCAAAAAATATTTCGAATCGAGAGGTAACACTAGCGCAGGGAACGGCCGCCATTGCCGGAAGTCGAATACATAGTT
>MUZC01000753.1:18765-31251 GCA_002072015.1 Radix auricularia | reverse complement strand
TTTTTTTTTAGTTGACGTCATTAGAATATGTGTAAAAGTTTAGAGAGTTTTACGTCATCATTTGTGGTGACTTGTAGTTAGATTAAAGAGAAAATATTTTTTTTTTAAATGTAAAGAAATGACTTTTAAATAAAAAAAAATGTCAGGTATATTCATTACACAAGAAAATTCATAAAAATATGTCTAAAATCTAAACACAATTACTGATAACTACATAATGCTGATATCTAACATAAGTACTGATACATAATACGAAAATGCGCTAAAACGTCCTGAATTCCAATAGGGACAAGGCTTAACATGATTTTTTATTTCGGATCTAGTTTTTTTCCTGACGTTTTTGCTAGGTTTTTCCCAACATTATCACTGACAGTAGACTGCAGACAGTTTACAGTCAGATTGTGTAAATCAGGGATGCCCAAAGTCCGGCCCGCGGGCCAAAACTGGCCCGCGAAGCAATTTTTACAGGCCCGCGACCTCATCTGAAATAATAAATTAAATAACGTATTATTTTTTAGCAACATTAAATTTAAGAAAAGTCGACAAGTTTTACCGTTTTGATAACGTCAAAGGACGGCAAAAGTCGATAACATTGTATTGTTTACCAATTACTAGACTTCAGTCTTAAAGACCGACAAGGGGAACAAATGTATTTGGTTCTGTTTGTTCTGCTGTCTGTGACGTTAAATAACCAAGTAAACGATATATTTATTTGTTGCTGATGGCTATCGCCATGACTCGTGAGCACAGTTGACTAGCAAAACTTGTCTGTAACAAAGTCAGCTTAGCCAGGCTCGCAAAGTTTTTAAACTTCACTGTATCATTCATAAAGAAGTTCTTTGTGCTAAACACCTTTCATGTGATCGTGTCCTTAAGCAAGTGATAAAGGATATGATCTCTATTCGCTCTAAAACCCTGTTTCACAGCCAGTTTTAGCAGTGTCTTCTTGACATCTAGAGAGAATACAAAGATGTTATGTATGACAATGATATAAGATGATTTAGTCGGGGGACAGCACTTCAGCCCGTCTACACATTAAAAAGAAATTGGGCAGTATATGTAAGATAAGGAAAAAACATTTCTAGAACTATCTGATGCTGCTTGTCTTGCATAGTTTGCATTTTCGGTTGATGTGAAAAGACATATAAACCTTCTTAACACAATTCTCCAAGGGCACAATGCAGGGGTAAGCCAATTATATTCACATATCAAGGACTTTGGGAACAAGCTGCAACTTTTTCAAAGGCTAATTTTTCAAATGCAGCCTAATACCATATATTTCCCCTCACTGCAGGAAATTATGACAAGTTTAATAGAAAGAAGCTTCAATTGGCAAATGCATAGGTATGATGCAGATATCACATCCTTGGCTGACGAATTTCAAAGACACTTTCATGACTTAAAAATTAATAACTATTGAAAAGATAAACATGGTTGTTTTTGTTAAATCTTCATATTTCTCAGTAGATGTTGATAATACTGCGGCAATCTGCAGCTGGAAATCATAAAGCTGCAAACTGATGCTGAGTGTCGCAGCAGACAATTTCTTCTCTTTGACTTTTAGAGTAAGCTTCATGGTTAAAGAGAGATTAAAAGGAATTCGAACATTTGTTTTTAAAAAATGCTTAGCTTGTTTGGCTCGACATACTTGTGTAAGCAGACATTTTCAGTTATGAATTTTAACAAGATCTATTTGAGGACGAGAATAAATGACTCTCAACTACGTGATATCATGCGCATCAAAACCATGTCATTGAGCCTGACCTCACCTATTTACTGTATTCAAATATCTAAGTTTCACAATTCACATTAAAATTTTACAATAAAAACTCACCATACTATGTCATTTTTATAATATTATTTTAATCCGGCCCGCGAATATCTTTGGATAAAATAATATGGCCCGCCATGCAAAAAGTTTGGGCATCCCTGGTGTAAATGTATTACTATTAAATAATATAATTAATTAGTCTGAGCCCGAATCATCATAAAATGTTTGTAACATATAAAGGACCAAATCATTAATAATATGTAAACATATAACAATCTATATAACCATGTATAATTGATTCATTATTAATAAATTTCAAAACATTCATTTTTAAAAATATATTTTTATCAATCACAGACAAATTTAAATTACAAGAGTATCCAAATAACTTTTTTAAACTTCATGATGTTAAAATTTAAAAGTATAATCTATATTTTGGCTTTGTAGCCAAGTTGTTAAAAAAAACCGTACAGATTAAATAAAAATTGAAATACCCTATTAAAAATTGCCTTAAAAATGCAAAAATATTCATCATTTTTTAATTTGGAAGTCAAAAGTCATTAAAATTAATGCGAAAGCATTTAATTGAAGTTGCCACTTTTCAGATTTTTCCCGAAAATTTTAATGCATTTCGGAATTTTTAGCCCAATTTGGGAATTTTTTTACTCCTGGCTGGGAAAATCTGGCACTTAAGACTTCGCAACTCTGGAATCGCAATCAGTTTAATAGATAATGTTTATAAATTAAATTTATTTAATTTAATATATTTTCAAGGGTTCGTGCAAACATTTGTACACTTTTATTATAAAATATAAAAAGTTTGGGGGCCCCAAATCGTCGGGGGCCCGTGGCTTTAGCCCGCTCAGCCCCCCCCCTTAATCCACCATAGCCTAACACTAGTTAGGTGGCACGCTAATTCGTGGAACCCTTATAACCGTGGCCTGTGAACGCTGCATCACTTGCCAACAGATCATCCGTCATGGTCTGTGGACGCAATTATCTTCTTATAAGATAAGATAAGCCCAAATTATTTTCAAAAATTTGTTTCTGTCCAGATTTTTTACTTAAAAAGCGTATTGTGAGGATAGGAGCGGACTGAGGAATGAAGGTGGCAGGTTGTATCTGTTACTGACGATCCTTCTATACAGAAGATAAGCAACATTGTCTAATCGGTATCTAATGTTTTCGTTGTATTTAAAAGCCAAGTTCACGCCCTGTCTTATAATAATAGTACGCAAACACCATTTTACTTTCTTTCCAGCCCCTTTATCGGTGCGGTCATGTTTTCATCGATTCATTCCAAATGACTCAGATATATTTTATTTTTATTACAAGATTTTTGTTTCCTATTGAATCTACGGAGTAAAAATGCGTATTCAAATTTTTTTTATATTTTGTCGTGACCTTCTTTGATTTTCTTTGGACAAATATATATTCTTAAGCTTTTTCGCGTTACTCGTATTTCACAGCAAACATTTCAGACGAAAAGTACACATTTGATCAAATATTGACGCCAAAGTTTGGCGGCGGTTGGTATAAACCTTGCAGCCACATTCTCACCGGTACCCCCGGCGCAATTTTACTACGCGGGTTATTGCATGACAATGGGTACTCCCGGGGAGGGGTCTACTAAACAGATTGGCAAGCGCTGATCATTTCGCCGCGTGCAATTTCCTCTTTGAGGAACAAAATTACTTTCGCCCTTCCCCCCCCTCTCCACCCCAAACACACACAAACACTGAGCAAACCTTTTTCATTATTTTCACCGTAGCCGATGATTTCAAAAAGTTTCCCTCCATTGCGACACGGTAAACCGACGGGATACAAACACTAAGCAGGTGAATGAACTACAAGACAAAATGATAACGTTTTTTTTTTTAAATAACTAAAATTTTTAAACGAAACAATCTCAGACTTATTAAAGATTTTCATACTCAAAACGTATTTAGAACTATATATTTTTTTTGTCGGGTGTTCGGATCAATTTCCGGTGCTACAATCGGGAACCGTCCGCGATTCAAGATGCGGGGTATTCTTTAATCTGTGAATTTTTAAAAATTTATTTCAACACGTCTGACTATTAGGACATTCTTCATCATTGAAATAAATACTTAATGTGGAATACTGTAACTTATTTCTTTTTATAAAAGATATTTTGACCTAAAAAAAAAAACACACACACAAAAACTCATTTTTATCTGATCGCGTCTTGAATTCCCTGATTAAAAAATTTAGAAAGAATCAAAAAAATTTAGTCGGACCGCAGATGCAGCGAGCCTCTTTTGTTGCACTTCATTGACCTTCTCAATTTTTTTTATTACAGATTTAACATTTAGTCCAACAATATCCGACCGTTTTGTGCCGCTAACCGGGTTAAGAAAAACCGCGTATCCAATTTATGGAGATCTCTGTCAGAGATTCTACAAGCTGTCTTGCGGGTGTTTTGTTAAGGCCGCGCATGGCTGGCTGGGAGCAGATCTAATCATCTACGAGCCTCCATTATTCCGAAGAGCTGCGAACACAAGAAAAGAAAGAAATTTGAAATATGACGAAGGTCTTCATTCGCGCGACATCTAAAAAATTTAATTAAAGAGCACAGACTGTGTCTAGACCCGTGATTTGATAACCTCACTATTCTCTCATTTAGCTGTTTAATTAAGTGAATCTCGGAGAGCTTAAATTAATGATGTTTCCAGACGTTTGGAGAATATGATTAGAACTCGATTGAAAATAAAAATATTAGGGCTGCGGAAATTAACGATCCATTTCTCGATTAATCGGTAAAAAAGAATTTAGATTAAAATGATTTTTTATCTATAAAAAAGGGAATTGAACCTACAATGGAACGGTTATGTTTTCGCAACGATATATTAAGAAATAATTAATTATTAATAATAGTTTGCTTTTTTCCGTACAAACTTCTCCATATAAAAAGATATTTCTAAAGTGTAAACTTTTAAATAAGCTGTTTTATAAGGAAAATGATATACAAAAGTAAACATTCTTTTTACTTAATTAACAATAACAAAATTTATATTCATTGAAATTATATTGAACTACTTATATTTAAATTTTTAAAAAGTCAATACCTGTTTTCTGTTACTTCCCTTAAAATTTTCAGTTTAATTACGTCATAAATCTTTTTTTTTTAGCTATAATCAATATTATCGATTAATTATTCGTTAATTTTTCAAAAGTTAACGATTAGATTTAATTTAATCGATAACATCCCTAAAAAATATAAATATGTTATGATTTAAAGAAATGTATCAAAGTTATAATCATGAAGAAGCGGCTTTGAGTGATGTTAGGTCGCCGACCTGAGAATTTCTTCTCTCTGTGTGTGTATGACATTTTCTAGTAATTCTCCTTTTTTTTTTTTTCGCCAAAGTCATCACCGGAAAAAGATTTTTGTTTCCCTTTACATAGCGGGTCATTTGCAATACACATCTATTGTATCTATTGTCATATAATGTAGCTATTGTCATCTACTGTCCTCTTCTGTATCTTTTGTCATCTACTTTATCCATTGTCATCTACTGTAATCTAATGTGTTCTACCGACATTTATTGTTCTCTAATGACATCTACAGCCACGTTCCGTCATTAATGACACCAAATGTCATACATAAGCTCTGTATAAAACACGTACAGTGCTCTCCCAGCTTCTACGGCACGAACAAAATTCTGAATTGGCTTAACTTTCAAGAGCTTAATTCAATTGTGTCTGGCACACAACAAAGAAAACTAGAGAGACAGAGGTTTTTAAAAGATGTGTATTACAGCTTTACTTAGCAAAGGGGTATAATTCTACAGCGTACCGAGAGATGGGGGGGGTGGGGATGCATATATCCATCGAGCACCAACGTGCAGGGGTGTCGAAAAGAGGCTTACAACCAGAGGCGTCGCTAGGGTTGGTGTCACTCGTGGCAGCCCTCTCGCGACGCCACTGCTTCCAACCCAGTTGTGAGGATCATCTTGTCTGAAACAACTGAAGTTAAAATGTTTGGAGCACTTGATAGCACTTTTTTTTCTTTCATGTAAATATTCTCAATATTTAATTAACGCATTTTTTGCCGTTTAAGACGCACATTCTTCCCCAAAACGTGTGTGTGTGCGTGGGGAGGGGGGTTGGTGTGTCTTATCTGACAAATAGACAGTTTGCCTCAGCGATACGTGATCCAAAGGGATCGGCCGGAACCAGAACGAGAATCCGTGGAGCGTAACGCCATCTCGGCCCTAGGAAACCTCTGGACGTTCCCATTAACAAACTGTTCAAAGATCTGAGGTGACAGGAGCGGAACACTCGGATGGCAGCTGGGAACCATAATAACACCTCTACTTGTACTATAGCACAAGTGTGTGAATGGGTTAATTGTAGGGCGATTACTGATTTTTTTTAAAAATGTGTTCGATTAATCGGGATAAAAATTAATCGAATAATTTCGATTAATTATTCTTTGAAACGCATATATAGATCCCGCTATGTTATGATTCATTACTTCACGAAATCGGTTAAGTCGCGGTAATTCCGTGACTCCCAAATTTTGTGACGTAACACAGCAAACTTGTTCTGCTATACAAGAAATAAAGAAGAAAACCCATTTTTTATGTATGCACGTCTAAATAAATAATAATAATAATACGAGGGGAAAGTATTTAACCAGCACACACAAAAAAATATTTATTAAATTGTAGAAAAAATATTCGAAATATGTTGTTAAATTTTAATCGAATTTTAATCAAACAAATTAATTTGAATGGATTAAAGTTTTTAACAATTTTTCTATTAATTAATCGTTAATTTCCGCAGCCCAAGTTAAAAGGTCTGGGGACTCCGTGAATGAGGACATTGTCGTAAAATCTTTCAAGAAGCGTGGCAATTAATTATACGTTGAATGGAACAGAGGACAACGTCTTATTTGACTACAGAGAGGAAGAAAGTGATTACAATGACTGAATGGATCTGTCCTTCCTCATTTCTGATAGCAGCAAAGAAGACGAATTATTAGGGTTCGAATAAAAACATTACTGGTCTGGTTAACGAAGTCAATTGTGGGATCGCTCTCATAAACTGCGGGACGTGGGATCTTGCCACCTTTAAAGCTACTATGAAGATGTTGATGAATGACTCTTTCTCAAAAGTTATACGCTGACATGGAGAGGAGATGGGCTCCGCCAAGTCTAGAAAGTTCTATTGGAAACCCCCTACGACCATGGCGATATGGGACAAACGCACACACAAAATACAGCATTATTATCGTTAATTTCACTTTTTACTTACTTTACATACTTTACTGACTTTACCGACGATGAATGAGATTTTCCTCCTTCAAATTTGGGTGCGTCTAATATTTCAGAGTGACCTAAACGGGGGGAGATACGGTATGTGGCTATACGTGCTTTTCCCATTAAAGACGTGCCTTTCACATTAAAGACGCGCCTTTCACAATAAAGACGTGCTTTTCTCAATACAGATATGACTCACAATAAAGACGTGCCTTTCACAATAAAGACGTGCTTTTCACAATACAGATATGACTCACAATAAAGACGCGCCTTTCACAATAAAGACGTGCTTTTCACAATACAGATATGACTCACAATAAAGACATGCCTGTCCCATTAAAGACGTGCCTTTCACATTAAAGACGTGCCTTTCTCAATAAAGACGTGCCTTTCACAATAAAGACGTGCCTTTCACAATAAAGACGTGCTTTTCTCAATACAGATATGACTCACAATAAAGAAGTGCCTTTCACATTAAAGACGTGCTTTTCTCAATACAGATATGACTCGCAATAAAGATGTGCCTTTCCCAATACAGATATGACTCACAATAAAGACATGCCTTTCCCATTAGAGACGTGCCTTTCACATTAAAGACGTTCCTTTCACATTATAGACGTGCCTTTCACAATAAAGACGTTCCTTTCACATTAAAGACGTGCCTTTCACAATAAAGACGTGCCTTTCACAATAAAGACGTGCCTTTCACAATAAAGACGTTCCTTTCACATTATAGACGTGCCTTTCACAATAAAGACGTTCCTTTCACATTAAAGACGTGCCTTTCACAATAAAGACGTGCCTTTCACAATAAAGACGTGCCTTTCACAATAAAGACGTGAATTTCACAATAAAGGCGTGACTTTCACATTAAAGACGTGATTTTCACAATAAAGACGTTCCTTTCAAAATAAAGACGTGACTTTCACATTAAAAACGTGCCTTTCACATTAAAGACGTGACTTTCACAATAAAGACGTGACTTTCACAATAAAGACGTGACTTTCACATTAAAAACGTGCCTTTCACATTAAAGACGTGCCTTTCACAATAAAGACGTGACTTTCACATTAAAGACGTGACTTTTCACATTAAAGACGTGACTTTCACATTAAAGACGTGACTTTTCACATTAAAGACCAATTCTCTGACACAAACTCGCTGAGTTCATGTTCAGAAGCACCTCTTAAAGCTGAGAGAAAAATGGAAGTATTCAACCCTGACGTCTGAAACCAAAACCAAAATTGATGCAGAAAAATTACAGGCTTGCCCGTATAGGATTAAAAATCCCACAGGTTTATTACATTTCTCAGCCGCTGTACGGATCTTAGGCAAAGCATTTAGATGCAATGCCGATTATGAAAACCAAAGTAACCGTTGAGAGTCTGGTTATTCAGAAGCGACCGTTTCGCCCCCCCCCCCCCCTCGTTTAACCAGCAATGCCACTGGGCGGTGCCGCTTTAGTGCCAGAAGCGACAGCATTGATTAGCAAAAGGTACCGCTAGGAACGCATCGGATGCCAGCTCTGAGGAAACCTTCCGGTGGGGGTTAAACCCAAGGTAGGGCAGTGATGATCCCCCGCTTTTCTGCGGTCCAAGCCATTGAGACTCGTAAGCTTTGCAGGGGTGGCGCCGAAGTGATAGCGAGTCGAAGTAGGGAAAATTCCACCGCTCCCTCTGGAGGCCAACATAGTGGGAGGCGTTTTCGACCTAGTGTCCTGGATAAATGATTACATTTCTCGAATGTCATTTTTCGGGGAAATACATCCGTTTATAGAACGCCAACAAGATCCGAGACAGACTTTAATTAGGAAGCAATTGATGTTGGATCTTTGGGGCAAGAGTTTGTTAATTTTGAGTTGAGAAAATAAACAACTTTTAGTGTAATGAAACTATGATTTAACAAAGCGGGGGCGAAACTTTTATAGTTTTTTCCACAACGGAAAACATCCCTGGTACACGCCTCTGGCCGCTAAAGTAGGGGATATTTATTATAATGTAAGGAGTTACTCCTACGTCTAAAGAAAGTAGGTTTGACCCTAAAGACCAAAGGAATTGGGTTGGTCACTGAAGTCTAAGGAAAGAGGATTTCCCCCGTAAATCTTAAGCAATGGGGTCTGCTATTTGCCCTATAAGTCGTAAGAAAAGAGGTTCGTCTCTAAAGCCTTAAGCTAATGAACTTAACTCCATAGTCTAAAGAAATGGACTTTGCCTCTAAATCTAAATGGTTTGACGCGACCACGACATTTTTTTTATTTTGGTGGCAAAAATAGGCGTACACAAGTTTGTGTCGGGGGGGTGAGTTTGCACATCCCTTGGGTGTTACTTTGGCAGGTGTTCAATTATCAGACATGGTGAAATGTTTATGATACGCTTGGCTTGATGATATGGGGTGACAGGTCAGGGTCGGGAAGGTGAAGGTCAACAAAATTTTCGTAAAGTTATTATGCAAGTGAATTTCCCGGCTTTTTTTCTCTATCTTTTTACAAAAATAAAAATTGGTACTTTTTTTTATGGTCATTTTTATTTTAAATTTACACACTTGTGATTTTTTGATAGGGATTTTAAGCTTCAAGAAAGCTTCATTTGCAGCAGCTCAGCATCTTTTTGGGTTGTTATTACAAATATAAACATTTTGGAAAGTAAAGAGGTAATTTAAACACAATATGATTTCCTCTTATAGATAAAAGCATCAGAATAGCTAACTGCTAGCGCGAGATCAGCATCTTCTACCAAATACCCATTCATGTTACAGATAAGCATCACTTAGCAAATACCCCATCATGTTATAGGTAAGCATCAGTTAGCAAAAACACCATCATGTTACAGATCAGCATCATTTACCAATACCCCACCATGTTACAGATGATCATCATTTAACAATATTCCATTATGTTACAGATCAGCATCATTTACCAATACCCCATCATGTTACAGATCAGCGTCATTTACCAATACCCCATCATGTTACAAATCAGCATCATTTACCAATACTACATCATTTTACTGACAGACAAGAATGATTTACCAATACCCAATCATGTTACTGACAGACAAGAATGATTTACCAATACCCCATCATGCAGTGGCGGCGTTAGGTAAGCGCGGGGCCTAGTGCCAGCAATGACCCCGCGGGGCAAGAGTACTAGTAAATATCGCTAAGCACCAGTATGCTATGGTATTTAAAAATATGAAATATCTTGATTATTGTGTAATTTTAATACCGCGTGTCACATTTGCGAAATCTATCGCGATCTCTTCCACTCATGTTGATATCGTACAGAGAAATCACTTTGATGACGCTAATTAATGTTTCCGATCGCACCACTACCGAGACACTGCCATTCCGATGACAAAGTTTTCTAAAAAATAAATTTTAGTAAATCTATTGTGAATGACGTGTACACAAATAAAGGGGATTGGATGAATGGTACATCTGACCTATTTTCCGCTAACGGTGTAATGCTTTCAAAGACGTCTAGAGCTACGCTACGGAATTTGACCTTCAAAAAGGATTACAAGAATGCCTCTTTCGTTTCTTTACAATCGTTTCCAGCATACGTTCTACCATCAACTCTTTGGTTCTACATGTATAGGCTATTAACCAGGACGAGACATGTTCAGGACCGAAACGCGGGGCCTACCTAAGCGAGAGGCCTGGGGCACTCGCCCCAGTTGCCACCCTCAAACGCCGCTCCTGCCATCATGTTACAGGCAAGAAAAAATTACCAATACCCTATCACGTTACTGACAGACAAGAATAATTTAACAATACCCCATCATGCTACAGATAAGGATCATTTACCAATACCCCGTCATGTTACAGACAAGGATCATTTACCAATACCTCATCCTGTTACTTGTAGACAAGAATACTTTACTAATACCCCATCATGTTACAGACAGACATACAGCATTAACCAATATTCCATTTACCCAACATTACATCACTTCCTGGTCAGATGTTTCAGTTTTTCTTCTGCTACACACAAATTCTCCAACTTAAATGTCTGGTAAAGAAAACCTCAGCTAATCAGAGACAAAATTTAATAATCCATTTTCCTTTTTTACGAGCCTAAAATACGATTGTGAAATTACGCAATATACTTCTTTTTAAAATCCCTTACTAATAATATCCAAACTTCTTAAAATCAAATATATATAACTAGATTGTGCCGGGGCGCCGTGGCGCCTGCGGCGCCCACTTTTTTTAGGGCGCCTACGTCAAAAGCCCAACTAACTTGTCCTTTTCTGATAAATACGAAATATTAAACATTCTGAAATGTATGCAAAGTATTTAATAATAGGGGTTGTATTTTGCGCACCGATGCACACCAAACAATGACGTCATCATATTAAATATTTTTACAGCGCTCATCAACACACGATTTTTCAACTAAACTAACTGCTGTAGACTGTCGTACATCGCTCCTCAGCGTTCCAGATCCAGTGACTTGGACTATTATATTATTTATTCTCAATGTAACGTCCGTCATACAACTATTTTTAGATAGCTGCGCACCAAAAATACTCACAAAAAATATATAAGTTGCAATTTATGTCCCGATGACGCTACTAATTTTAGAAACCAGCGCACCAAAAATGATTAAAATTGTTACTGGAAATAAATAAATAAGACAAAAAATTATAAAATAAATTAGATTTATGACGTCATTAAACTGAAAATTTCATTAAAAGCCCATAGCTTATATATTGATTTTTTTCTTATGAACATTTGTTCAAAATTAAGAGATTGAAGCTGAAATGTATTGATTTTTAAAACTTCCGTCATTTATTACGGGTGATACCCTAGTACTTCCTAAATCACAACCACAAAGAATTTTTTAAAAGTAAATATGAGCAACGCTTTCGTTACCCATAATTTGCTTGCACGTAGCAGTAGTCAAACTCAGTAGTTTCGTGAGAATAAAAATAAGAGATGGCGTCTGTTAGTGAGATAAAGACATTGAATAAACATAATATTTTTTATATAAATATCATAAACAAAAGTTACCTTATGGGTTTCAAAGTTAACACAAAAACAAATTTGTTTTAAGCGATTTTTTATTTTTATTTTATTGTATTGTATTTTATTTTATTTTATTTTTATTTTCTGTTCACCAAACAGCAACGACTCGGTTGGACGCAGCTAAAAGTAAAAATTCAGTAGATTAGATCTCGTCGCATTCTGTTGACAAGACATTTGTCAATCTTTTCTTTGACTTTAATGACACAGATTTTAAAAAAATGATATTTTCACCGCCGGCTTGTAAAAAAATGAATTCGTCTTTGTACACGAAACTCTCTTTTAAGTCTCCGGGTAAAAGGGAATCAATTTACGCCAAACAAACTTCTGCGATTGACGGTCGTAATTCCTTTAATCCCAAACACATTAGAGCATGATATATAATCCCTGAGTTTTCTTAGC
>MUZC01000752.1:168580-179789 GCA_002072015.1 Radix auricularia | reverse complement strand
AAATTGAACATGCTGATATAATGTATGGTGATTTCATAAAAATATATGGTGGTGATATTGTCTTTTAAATTGAATATGCTGATATAATGTATGGCGATTTCATAAAAATATATAGTGGTGATATTGTCTTTGAAATTGAACATGCTGATATAATGTATGGTGATTTCATACATGAAACCTATTAGAGAAGACTAAGCAAAAAAATGAATAGTTCAAAACACAAGATGCAATCTTTTTTTTATGCAAAGATTTTTGGGTTTAGAGAAGTCCTTTTTGATGAAAAAAAAAAGAGCATTGGCATGAAATCACAATTTTTGTCAATTGTGTTAATGAATAAGAAACCAAAAATGTGAAACAAAAAAGTCTCACATTTCTTTTTGGTTTTCAACAAAAGTTTGGCTGAAAGGTAATATGAATATCATGAATATTTATAGGAAAAACGGGGATAGTATCGCACCTCTATACTTCCCTAGGATATCTCCAAAAGTTAATTTTGTTTACAAAGAAGCAAATGATTTAAATAGTCTGCTCATTTTTAGCCGTCTTCCAACAGTGAGACATTTTAGCACTGGCTCCTACAACAAATAGACTTTTTAGCACTGGCTTCTACAACAAATAGACTTTTTAGCACTGGCTCCTACAACAAATAGACTTTTTAGCACTGGCTCCTACAACAAATAGACTTTTTAGCACTGGCTTCTACAACAAATAGACTTTTTAGCACTGGCTTCTACAACAAATAGACTTTTTAGCACTGGCTTCTAATAATAAATTAAAATATCAAATGAGAATGTTAAAAGATAAAAATATTTTTAGTTTCAGTTTTAGTTTTGTAATGTAGAACATTTTTTAAGAAGTGTTGAAACTCCCAACAGCTTGGCCACTACCACGAAGTCAAAGAGAAGAAACGACAAGAATTGGAAGAAGAGAGGCAGAGGAGATTGGATGAATTGAAGAGTTTAATGGAAAAACAATCTGCATATGACAGAGAGAGGATAAAATTCAGGTTGTTTTATAAGGGCAATGAGTAGCGTTTCAAATAGGTCAATAATTTATGGAGTTACCCCAGATATTGATGATTTGTAAACCCACCTATGACGCTTGGTTATAGCATAATGTCTTTCAAGATTTTAATACATTTTCATTTCTTATAACCAAAAGAAATTTTTAGCTCTTCCATTTGCTATAAAATTATTATTTCTATTCTGAATTATTTTTGTTGGTTGGGTAAAAAAAACTAATTAAAAAATCTTTTTCTTACTGATGTAATGAAAGCTTCCTGTTTCCTTTAATATTATGCTGACATATGTTTGTTTTAGTGAAAATACATCTCTGATATTGTCACAATCTTTACTCTACAACTAGAAATATCTGAGACATTGTCACAATCTTTACAACTAGAAATATCTGAGACATTGTCACAATCTTTACAACTAGAAATATTCTTTACAACTAGAAATATCTGAGACATTGTCACAATCTTTACAACTAGAAATATCTGAGACACTGTCACACTCTTTACAACTAGAATTATCTGAGACATTGTCTCAATCTTTACAACTAAAAATATCTGAGAAATTGTCACACTCTTTACTTTACAACTAGAAATATCTGAGACACTGTCACAATCTTTACAACTAAAAATATCTGAGACACTGTCACAATCTTTACAACTAAAAAATATCTGAGACATTGTCACAATCTTTACTCTATAACTAAAGTGATTACTTGCAGAGAAGAGCAAATCAATAGAAAACTGGAGGAGCGCAAGAAGAAGGAAGAAGAAAAAGTTTTAGAGAATGAAGAAATGGAGGCAAGGCTGGAAGCTCTGAGGGCTCAGGTCAGTAGGTTCTCTTACACTGCACAGGTTTACATGACATGGCATGACATTCATGTTTATAGTGCACAGGTTTACATGACATGGCATGAAATTCATGTTTATAGTTCACAGGTTTAGATGACATGGCATGACATTCATGTTTATAGTTCACAGGTTTAGATGACATTCATGTTTATAGTGTACAGGTTTAGATGACATTCATGTTTATAGTGTACAGGTTTAGATGACATTCATGTTTATAGTGCACAGGTTTAGATGAGATTCATGTTTATAGTGCACAGGTTTAGATGACATTCATGTTTATAGTGTACAGGTTTAGATGACATTCATGTTTATAGTGTACAGGTTTAGATGACATTCATGTTTATAGTGCATAGGTTTACATCACATGGCATGACATTCATGTTTATAGTGCACAGGTTTAGATAACATTCATGTTTATAGTGCACAGGTTTACATGACATGGCATGACATTCATGTTTATAGTGCACAGGTTTAGATGACATTCATGTTTATAGTGCATAGGTTTACATGGCATGGCATGACATTCATGTTTATAGTGTACAGGTTTAGATGACATTCATGTTTATAGTGCATAGGTTTACATGACATGGCATGACATTCATGTTTATAGTGCACAGGTTTAGATGACATTCATGTTTATAGTGCACAGGTTTACATGACATGGCATGACATTCATGTTTATAGTGCACAGGTTTAGATGACATTCATGTTTATAGTGCATAGGTTTACATGGCATGGCATGACATTCATGTTTATAGTGCGCAGGTTTAGATGACATTCATGTTTATAGTGCATAGGTTTACATGGCATGGCATGACATTCATGTTTATAGTGCACAGGTTTAGATGACATTCATGTTTATAGTGCATAGGTTTACATGACATGGCATGACATTCATGTTTATAGTGCACAGGTTTACATGGCATGGCATGACATTCATGTTTATGGTGCACAGGTTTACATGACATGGCATGACATTCATGTTTATAGTGCACAGGTTTACATGACATGGCATGACATTCATGTTTATAGTGCACAGGTTTACATGGCATGGCATGACATTCATGTTTATAGTGCACAGGTTTACATGGCATGGCATGACATTCATGTTTATAGTGCACAGGTTTACATGACATGGCATGAAATTCATGTTTATAGTTCACAGGTTTACATGACAGGGCATGACATTCATGTTTATAGTTCACAGGTTTACATGACAGGGCATGACATTCATGTTTATAGTGCACAGGTTTTCATGACATGGCATGACATTCATGTTTATAGTGCACAGGTTTACATGACAGGGCATGACATTCATGTTTATAGTGCACAGGTTTACATGACAGGGCATGATATTCATGTTTATAGTGCACAGGTTTACATGACATGGCATGACATTCATGTTTATAGTGCACAGGTTTACATGGCATGGCATGACATTCATGTTTATAGTGCACATGTTTTCTCTCTCTTGTTTAATCATGTCTGTGTTACCTTTTACTGCTGCCAATAACAGTTGTATTCCTTATGCTCTCCTATGTCTGATATTACCTCTCACCTTCAAATGTCTCAGATATTACATTTCAGCTAAGTCATTTTTATCAAAAATATACTAATCAATACAATTTGTTAAAACAGGTACGCATTGTTGCAGAAAGTGATCCATTTCGAGCAATCCAAGGAACTAAGGTAAAATTTCTCAGACTAAATCGTCATGTTGAGGAAAAACCACAAATGTGGGATCAAACGTGAAATTAATTGTAGGAATTAAAACATTACTTCTGTAAACATGATTGCTTCATAAATGTGGAAGTAGTAAAATATCTACAATAGTCCTCTATATTCTTCAACAGGCTTGGGAGGCAAGGCTTAAGCCTGAGGAAGATAAAAATATTTCTTTACTGGAGCCATTATTTAAAGTCAACAGCTACACATCAAAACAGGTAAAAAAAATATTATACTCTTTTTTATATTAGCAGTCTGTTGTTTTAAAATTCTTAACGATAAAACTAGTTGTAGTTCCTTTTGTAGGTTGAACGTTCAAGGTTAGGATATTTTTTTTAATACAAAATTTAAAACAAATAATTTTAGGCATAAAAAAGAAATGAAATTGTTTAATTAACCTTCTTTTGAGATTAAAAAATTTTCAATTAGAACAGTAATTTTTAAGTTTACAAAATATTTTATACAAGTAGTTTATCATTATGAAATAAAATTAACTCTATACTGATATTTTAATGTTCATTATCGTTTTTATGTCAGATAACTTCATTCATTATTGTTTCTATGTCAGATAACTTCAGACCACAGAGTCAGACTTGAGCAGAAACTGAGGGAGGCGGGCCTCCATAACTCAGACTACGCTCGTCAGCTCATCCGAGGGGCCACACCCCCTATGAAGCCTCGACGTGACCAGATGCACACGTTCAAATTTGAGGATGCATCCAGGATGCATCCGTCTAAACTTTTTGACTTTTATGATTCATGAAAATCTGACATTTAAAACATTTGGACATAAAATCTGATTTGGTAGCTAGACAAGTATCAACATAAATAGAAGGCACATAATTATATCAATATTAGCAATATTCAACAAGTGTGTCTAGTCACAGCACATATATAAATGATGTTTTTTTAAGATTTTAAAGCAATGCTTAATCATATAAGATTTTTGCTTCTGGGAATTTTGCATAAAAGAATAGAATTGGTCAACTTAATAAATATATTGCCAAAGAATAATTTTCTTGAATGCCACTCATTAGAAAACATTTGATGTTTACAAGAAAAATGTGAATTTTGTGTGTCGCAGCTGTGATAACTTGTCTATAGTGAGTAACCTGAGAATATTATTAAGTGTTGTATATTATCTCCCTTAGACCAACAGAGACCTTATCATTGTTCTTAATTATTATTTCTCATTCAATTAACAGTTTGCAAATAAAGCAGAATAAAAGTTATTAGAAAAACTTAATTAAGCATTATTGAGTGCAATAGAAGAAAATCAATTATTGGGTCACCCCCTCACTACTTACCTCATAGAACTCCTCCAAGTCTGTCAATACGGCAACATACAGTAGTTTACATTTTGGTATCACCCGTTGGAGTGGTATCACCCGGTACCGTCCACATCTACCTAGTGACGACTCTGGAAATTTTTAACCTTTGGACATTGTTTAAAAATAATAAGCTATAACTAATCTAAGCTCTAGTTCCTACTCACATTATTCCAGCGCACCATTTCCTTTGTTAGCGCCATGAAACTCATAAAATAGAGCTCAACCAAATTCATATTTTTGTTAAGAGTATGTGCTTAAATTTAAATGACAAACTAATTTAAACTCGGGTTACTGACTTGAGCTTGATTTAAAGTATTTAAAAAACACAAACGTCTTTTGTACGTCTTGTTTTTTTTTTTGTTTGACTTCTTCTGGTTATTTCCCTTGACTGATTGCATTGCCCGAGAAAACAAAAGAGAAAGGGTATAGTGGGCTGGGGAAGGAGGGGGTTATGGTTTTACATTGTGACAAATTGAACTTGAACGAAATATCGGCTTTTTGGCTTGGGGCATGGGGACTTGATGTTGAATGAATTTATTGATGTTTGATTTACAAGTCATCTCTCAGATGCACAGCCAATGCGGACCACCACAACTAGTGCCACTCAGGGCGGACTGTCAGAATTAGTACCACTCAGGGCGCACTGTCACAATCAGTGCCAATCAGGGGCGGACTGTCACAATTAGTGCCACTCAAGGCGGACTGTCACAATCAGTGCCACTCAGGGGCGGACTGTCACAATCAGTGCCACTCAAGGTGGACTGTCACAATCAGTGTCACTCAGGGGCGGACTGTCACAATTAGTGCCACTCAGTCACTAAGGGCGGACTGTCACAACTAGTGCGGACCGCCTCAATGGTTGCCAATGAAACTACCTGTTCCTTTTCTACTGCTATAATTTCAACAATAAAGTAAATAATTTTTTTTTTGTTTTGTAAAATCAACACCACCATTTTCTACGTGCATACAGGACTTAAGAGCAGTATGTTGGTACTTTCCTTCCATAAATAAAGCCCTGCAGAAGAAAAGATCACGGTTCTAAGTCTCAGAAAGCAAGGGGGTATAGTATAGCGCGCTCGGCTGTTGAAGCGATCGTCACGGGCTGGAGTCTCGGTAAGGACAGCGTTCCTGAGTCCTCCCACTCCCAGCTCCGAAAGGCGGCCTGTCATTGTGCTAGCTGTGTGCGGTGTCTATAGCCACACAATCCCCTCTTGTGCCGTGGCTATAGCCACACAATCCCCTCGTGTGCCGTGGCTATAGCCACTAGCCACACAATCCCCTCTTGTGTCGTGGCTATAGCCACACAATCCCCTCTTGTGCCGTGGCTATAGCCACTAGCCACACAATCCCCTCTTGTGCCGTGCCTATAGCCACTAGCCACACAATCCCTTCGTGTGCTGTGTCTACGCGAACTTATGAACGCTGCTTCCATTGCCCCCCATAGGCCAGCATGGTCTGAAAGGGGGCCCCTCAAAACTCTCTTCAACACTTGTCTTTCCCTTTTATGACAGAGTTTAATTTTAGCCCAATGAATAGGAGATCGGTTGTTATTGAATTGCCGTTAAAATTTCATAGTCGGATTCACTTAGGACATTAGAGTTTTTGGCGTTGTGGACCCAATGGAAAATTTTGTTCTAGGTACCGGCGGTAAGGAACAGACGTGGGCTAAGTGCCAGATGGTAATGACGGTTGTGGTTGTAAATAAGAATAGGGGAGGGGGTGTTGTCCGGCCGAATGTTACCTGTTACATCATAGTTTCTTCTGATGGCCTTGGGAACACTAGTTCCATCCCTTATTGAGGCCGAATTTGAAGAACTTCGGCAAAAACTACAACATTGTCAAGGAATTTCAATAATGTCATCATTATTTTATGACACTGTAACATGCGGTTATTAAACTCATTGTTATATAGTTCCAATATTTCGTGTTGAGGAACTTGATTTTCCCCTGATTTCCTTGAACTCCTCACCTTTCACAGAAACATTAGAATTCCCCAGTGGGCTGATCATTGAGGTAAACATGTGCTACTACAAAAATAATGGTAAACTTTCCACATCTGTTATCAATCAGATTAGTTGTTGTTGTTTTTTTAAATACCAAAAAGCACATTTATTGGCTCAAAAAATCGTTTCTATTTCTTTGTGAAATCTCAAGTAATGTTGTAAGTAATCTTGATATTGATAGTGAACAGAGTTGATACAAATATTGATATAATTCAAGGTCGTTGAAAACATACGGCGAACAGAATGAGATAATGTAATAAAGATACGTGCGTCCTTGAACTCCTGTTTGTTTAACTATCTTTAGTTCGGTGGTAAGGGCTTGATTCTGTCATCCACGACGACCCACGTGACCCTGAGTCAGTTGCGTCATAAACTGAATAGGAAAATGTCGTAGCAAACTCTTCTGTGTAGATAGATACTCGATTACTCAGTTCAGTTCGAATGTGGGGATTTCCACACAAAAACAACTGAAGAGACTCCAGAAGTTACAAACTCTTCAATGCTCGTGCTGTTGCGGATGTGGAAATAAGACCATTTTACAACAGCTGTTATGGATCTCCACTGACCTCTTGTAGCCGAGTAAATTAACAAAAAATTCTTATCATCGGCATATTTAATACGGCTGTAAATAAAAAAAAAACTGCGATGGCTTATTTGAAAGATCTGATTTCAAAACATGCCTCTGTGTCGGCGTTCCTCCTGGTACATACAGAAAGAAGTCCCTTGGGTGGGGCTACGTCATGAGGCGTCTTTACACCATTATGGACCCCTGGGCAAATACATAGTGTTTGGTCCCTGGGCAAAGACACAGTGTTGGGTGACTGGGCAAATACATAGTGTTGGGTCCCTAGGCAAAGACACAGTGTTGGGCCCCGGGGCAAAGACATAGTGTTGGGCCCCTGGGAAAATACAAAGTGTTGGGCCCCTGGGAAAATACATAGCGTTGGGCCCCTGGGCAAATACATAGTGTTGGGCCCCTGGGCAAATACATAGTGTTGGGTCACTGGGCAAATAACTAGTGTTGGGCCCCTGGGAAAATACATAGTGTTGGGCCCCGGGGCAAAGACATAGTGTTGGGTCACTGGGACATAAATAGTGTTGGGCCCCTGGGAAAATACATAGTGTTGGGCCCCAGGGCAACGACATAGTGTTGGGCCCCGGGACAAAGACATAGTGTTGGGTCACTGGGCAAATAAATAGTGTTGGCCTCTGTGAAAATACATAGTGTTGGGCCACTGGGCAAATACATAGTGTTCGGCCCTTGGGCAAATACATAGTGTTGAGCCCTGGGCAATAGTGTTGGGCCCCTGGGCAAATACATAGTGTTGGGTCACTGGGCAAATACATAGTGTTGGGCCTGGGAAAATACATAGTGTTGGGCCCCTGGGCAAATACATAGTGTTGGGTCACTGGGCAAATACATAGTGTTCGGGCCCTGGGCAAATACATAGTGTAGGGCCCTGGGCAAATACATAGTGTTGGGTCACTGGGCAAATACATAGTGTTTGGCCCCTGGGCAAACACATAGTGTTGGGTCACTTGGCAAATACATAGTGTTGGGCCCCTGGGAAATTACATAGTGTTCGGTCACTGGGCAAATACATAGTGTTGGGCCCTGGGCAGATACATAGTGTTGGGTCCCTGGGAAAATACATAGTTTTGGGCCCTGTGGCAAAGATATAGTGTTGGCCCCTTGGAAAATACATAGTGTTGGGCCCCTGGGCAAATACATAGTGTTGGGTCACTGGGCAAATACATAGTGTTGGGTTCTGGGCAAGTACATAGTGTTGGGCCCCTGGGAAAATACATAGTGTTGGGTCACTGGGCAAATACATAGTGTTGGGCCCTGGGCAGATACATAGTGTTGGGCCCCTGGGAAAATACATAGTGTTGGGTCACTGGGCAAATACATAGTGTTGGGCCTCTGGGAAAATACATAGTGTTGGGTCACTGGGCAAATACATAGAGTTGGGCCCCTGGGAAAATACATAGTGTTGGGTCACTGGGCAAATACATAGTGTTGGGCCCCTGGACAAGAAATAATAAATATACATAATATATATAAATAAACATATTCCCATGGGGCCCCTATGCTCGTGGGCCTATGCGTTAAGACGGCACTGGCTACGTCATGAAACGGTCTTCCCCAGTCCTTGAGAAATAAAATAACGCCAAATAAACATTTAAAGGATGTTCTTCTTTAAAAAGAACATTGAATCCGAAACCGCATTTGACGTGCTAGACTATCACGGACTAACCGGCTGTACAAACAGTTCTCTTAGCATGCTAGGCTAGCACCGACATACAAGCTATAATACATGTCGTTTTCATCTCCAGTACGTTAGAAGTTCCGACGTCCCCAGATCCATTGTTAGGGTGTTAGGCATAATTCTAACACTTAACATCGTTAATGTTACGTTAAATTAGGCGCAAAAGAGCGTTACCGTGGATTAACATTGAATCACTTTACTTAGCATATTCAACGCATTAATCATTAAGATTATTTGAGAAGTACAATGCAGAGGCGTCATTCAGGTTGGTGTCACCCGGGGCGATAGCTCATGGTGTCACCCCCTCATGTCTTAACCCATAGAACTCCCCCGAGTCTTCCAATGCCAAATAAAGGGAACATACATAATTCTACATTTTGGTATCACCCCTTGTGATGGTGTCACCCCCTGTGATGGTATCACCCCTTGTGATGGTGTCACCCCTTGCGATGGTATCACCCCTTGTGATGGCGTCACCCGGTGCGGTCAGCACCCCTCGCAGCCCCAGTGGCGCAACTGCTTAGAGTAACATGGTGAACAAAATGTGGGTGAGACTGCAATCGGGCTTATAGATTAGTAGATGGATAACATGTAAACATGGTATGAGTGAGCCTGACAGAACATAACAAAACGAACGTGTCGGCAAAGATCCTTCTTCAACGAATAAATAGTACACACATAAAACGATTAAAAATATATGTATGAATAAATAAATAAAATAAAAACTTTGCTGCGGTGAAATCCGAAGAGAGAAAAAGAGAGCAATAAAAAGAGAGAGTAGTGTGAGCTTATAAAGGAAAGGAGAGAGTATGTGAATGTGTGGCAAATCATTTAGGTTGTCAGCGCAAACAGGACATTCATCCCATGTGGTGCAAGGGTCCCATACTCTGGATTATTCTATTCTCCAGACTGACCCTGCCTTCGGCCCTTCACCCCATGTTTACATTTTTTAGCTTAGCTATTTTATTTCCTTTCGTCTTATCACTTCACCCTTTGCCCCAACCCCCTGTTTACTTCATCGCTCTGCCTTCTATCAACAGTACTATAAATCAACTGAGGTCCTTCATTTTGACTGCCTTTAGCTTACTAGCCCCTTACATAGTAATTCTCTCTCAGGCGCGGCTTTTTTATTTTTTTTTATATTTTTTTTTATTAAAGTTTGTTGGGACTGTTTTATTATTACTTGTTAAATGATATTTGTTTATTTAAAGTTTTCGATTTAATCTTATTTCATTGAATTCCGTTATTTTCGTTGTTTAAAAATTCTTTTTAGGTGAAAAAGATTATTTATTAATTTTTTAAAAAATTTCTTAAAATTAATTTTGACATAAAATCGTACGCGGTCAAATTTTAGATTTTGGTGTCACCCCCCCCCCTGATATTATCACCCGGGGCGGCCATCCCCCACCGCACCCCTAGTGACGCCACTGGTACAATAGTAAGTTAATTTGATCAAATAAGATCTGATCTCAAATGTTTTCTTGTTAATAAACTGACTTTCAATGAGTATTTATGAATCACGTTAAACGGGTTACAAAAATCTAGTTTAAAAGTTTTAGTATGCAATCAATCATTCCATAATCCATGATTATACGATTATCTCTATCTGGACTAGACAATGGTAGGCTATCTGGACTAGACAATGGTAGGCTATCTGGACTAGACAATGGTAGGCTATCTGGACTAGAAAATGGTAGGCTATCTGAACTAGACAATGGTAGGCTATCTGGACTAGACAATGGTAGGCTATCTGGACTAGACAATGGTAGGCTATCTGGACGAGACAATGGTAGGCTATCTGGACTAGACAATGGTAGGCTATCTGGACTAGACAATGGTACGCTATCTGGACTAGACAATGATAGGCTATCTGGACTAGACAATGGTAGGCTATCTGGACTAGACAATGGTAGGCTATCTGGACTAGACAATGGTAGGCTATCTGGACTTGACAATGATATGCTATCTGGACTAGACAATGGTAGGCTATCTGGACTAGACAATGGTAGGCTATTT
>MUZC01000752.1:150329-161926 GCA_002072015.1 Radix auricularia | reverse complement strand
AGGAACTTGAGGTGTCTCTTTAACTCAACAAAATCTCTTACTGTTGTGGTGGTGGTGCAAGGAACTTGAGGTGTCTCTTTAACTCAAAAAAATCTCTTACTGTTGTGGTGGTCCGGTGCAAGGAACATGAGGTGGCTCTTTAACTCAACAAAATCTCTTACTGTTGTGGTGGTGCAAGGAACATGAGGTGTCTCTTTAACTCAACAAAATCTCTTACTGTAGTGGTGGTGCAAGGAACATGAGGTGTCTCTTTAACTCAACAAAATCTCTAACTGTTGTGGTGGTCCGGTGTGAGGAACTTGAGGTGTCTCTTTAACACAACAAAATCTCTAACTGTTGTGGTGGTCCGGTGTGAGGAACTTGAGGTGTCTCTTTAACTCAACAAAATCTCTTACTGTTATGGTGGTGGTGCAAGGAACTTGAGGTGTCTCTTTAACTCAACAAAATCTCTTACTGTTGTGGTGGTCCGGTGTGAGGAACTTGAGGTGTCTCTTTAACTCAACAAAATCTCTAACTGTTGTGGTGGTCCGGTGTGAGGAACATGAGGTGGCTCTTTAACTCAACAAAATCTCTAACTGTTCTGGTGATCCGGTGTGAGGAACTTGAGGTGGCTCTTTAACTCAACAAAATCTCTAACTGTTGTGGTGGTACAAGGAACTTGAGGTGTCTCTTTAACTCAACAAAATCTCTTACTGTTGTGGTGGTGGTGCAAGGAACATGAGGTGTCTCTTTAACTCAACAAAATCTCTTACTGTTGTGGTGGTGGTGCAAGGAACCTGAGGTGTCTCTTTAACTCAAAAAAACTCTAACTGTTGTGGTGGTCCGGTGTGAGGAACTTGAGGTGTCTCTTTAACTAAACAAAATCTCTAACTGTGGTGGTGGTGCAAGGAACATGAGGTGGCTCTTTAACTCAACAAAATCTCTTACTGTTGTGGTGGTACAAGGAACTTGAGGTGTCTCTTTAACTCAACAAAATCTCTAACTGTGGTGGTGGTGCAAGGAACATGAGGTGGCTCTTTAACTCAACAAAATCTCTAACTGTTGTGGTGGTGCAAGGAACATGAGGTGTCTCTTTAACTCAACAAAATCTCTAACTGTTGTGGTGGTCCGGTGTGAGGAACTTGAGGTGTCTCTTTAACTCAACAAAATCTCTAACTGTTGTGGTGGTCCGGTGTGAGGAACTTGAGGTGTCTCTTTAACTTTAACTCAACAAAATCTCTAACTGTTGTGGTGGTCCGGTGTGAGGAACTTGAGGTGTCTCTTTAACTCAACAAAATCTCTAACTGTTGTGGTGGTTCAAGGAACACGTAACAGCTCCGACAGTCTCCGCCACCAACCCCCTCCCTTCCTCATAACGCAGCTATAAGGTCAACTCCAATAATGTCTAATTGGACTACATCATAAATCATATATCAAGTTTGCCCTCTATGAGTATAAGACATTCTATTCTCCAGCCTCGTGGATTGGTGCAGGCGAAATGTGTGTGGGGGGTTTGGGGGGGGGTCTCATTAGCCTTTCCTGACTCCTCACGCACCCCTCCCCCACGGGTCCACCGTCGTCACTTCCGGCCTTGAATGTTGCTTTAACTTCTGCGTCCCTCCTATTTGTACAGTGTCCCTTTTATTGAGGCCGGGGGGGGGGGGGGGGGAGAGGTTTGAGGGGTTAGACATTTTAATTGTACGTTGGGACAGGGGTATGTCGCTTAAATATCCTATTAAAAATAGCTTTTGCACACTGGGTCAAAGGTTACACACTGGGTCACATGTTACTCACTGGGTCACATGTTACACACTGGGTCAAAGTGGGTCACATGTTACACACTGGGCCACATGTTGCACACTGGGTGGGTCACATGTTACACACTGGGTGGGCCACATGTTACACACTGGGTGGGTCACATGTTACACACTGGGTCACATGTTACACACTGGGTCACATGTTACACACTGGGTCACATGTTACACACTAGGTCACATGATACACACTGGGTCACATGTTACACACTGGGTCACATGTTACAAACTGGGTCACATGATACACACTGGGTCACATGTTACAAAGTGGGTCATATGATACACACTGGGTCACATGTTACAAAGTGGGTCACATGTTACACACTGGGTCACATGTTACACACCGGGTCACATTTTACAAACTGGGTCACATGATACACACTGGGTCACATGTTACACACTAGGTCATATGTTACACACTGGGTCACATGTTACACACTGGGTCACATGTTACACACTAGGTCACATGTTACACCCTAGGTCACATGTTACACACTAGGTCACATGTTACACACTAGGTCACATGTTACACACTGGGTCACATTTTACACACTAGGTCACATGTTACACACCGGGTCACATGTTACACACCGGGTCACATGTTACACACTGGGTCACATGTTACACACCGGGTCACATGTTACACACCGGTCACATGTTACACACAAGGTCACATGTTACACACTGGGTCACATGTTACAAAGTGGGTCACATGTTACAAAGTGGGTCACATGTTACACACTGGGTCACATGTTACACACTGGGTCACATGTTACACACTAGGTCACATGTTACACACTGGGTCACATGTCACACACTAGGTCACATGTTACACACTGGGTCACATGTTACATACTGAGTCACATGATACACACTGGGTCACATGTTACACACTGGGTCACATGTTACAAAGTAGGTCACATGTTACAAAGTGGGTCACATTTTACACACTGGGTCACATGTTACACACAAGGTCACATGTTACACACTGGGTCACATAATACACACTGGGTCACATGTTACACACTGAGTCACATGTTACAAAGTGGGTCACATGTTACAAAGTGGGTCACATGTTACACACTGGGTCACATGTTACACACTAGGTCACATGTTACTCACTGGGTCACATGTTACACACTGGGTCACATGTTACACACTGGGTGACATGTTACAAAGTGGGTCACATGTTACAAGTGGGTCACATGTTACACACTGGGTCACATGTTACACACTGGGTTACATGTTACACACTGGGTCACATGTTAAAAAATGGGGTTCACATGTTACAAAGTGGGTCACATGTTACACACTGGCCACATGTTACACACTGGGTGACATGTTACAAAGTGGGTCACATGTCACAAGTGGGTCACATGTTACACACTGGGTCACATGTTACACACTGGGTCACATGTTACACACTGGGTTACATGTTACACACTGGGTCACATGTTACAAAGTGGGTTACATGTTACACACTGGCGACATGTTACACACTGGGTCCCATGTTACACACCGGGTCACTGGGTCACATGTTACACACCGGGTCACTGTGTCACATGTTATGCAGTGGGTCACATGTTATATACTGGGTCACATTTATACCTTTGGTAAATGATGTCCTAAAAACAAGAGGTCGTGAACTAAGGGCCTAACTAACGTAAAGAGCTCTCAGCGTTCTTGCATCAACGCCCCAAGTAGTGCATGCCAACTTTTTCACCACGGACAATTGAGCAATTGTTTTTTCGCGCAGTTCACGTATATGATTGTGCAGCTGGAGTTTCTGGTCCAATCGCACGCCCAAATCAATTGGCTTCTTATCCCACTTCAACCTTTTCCCGCAGATGTTAAGCACAACATCGTGTTTGAGTTGATTCCTACCGTTTTTTTTTGTTTTTTTTTTGTTTTTTTTGCGTGTTCACTATAAATCTCCAGCTTTTGGCATATGTTTCGATCTTATCGAGGTCGCGCTGTATTCTGATCTGCAACTTCGCTACATCCTTAGCAAACGTCCAGACAACTAAGTCGTCTGCGAACATCACGCAACTACTCTCGATAGACGTTTAAATGTCGCTAAAATATGCTAGGAACAGCGTACAACTCAAGGCAAACCCCTGAGGGAGTCCGTCCTCAAGACGAGCTTCACTGGATAGAGACTTCCCCCATGCGGGTGCTGATCTTTCTAGTCTAGTACATGTTTGTAGTTTGTACCAGTCTACATGTGAACTAGTATATGTTTGTAGTTTGTACCAGTCTACATGTGAACTAGTATATGTTTGTAGTTTTTACCAGTCTATATGTGAACTTATCTATGTTTGTAGTTTGTACCAGTCTATATGTGACTAGTATATGTTTGTAGTTTGTACCAGTCTATATGTGAACTTATCTATGTTTGTAGTTTGTACCAATCTGTATGTGAACTAGTATATGTTTGTAGTTTGTACCAGTCTATATGTGAACTTATCTATGTTTTTAGTTTGTACCAGTCTATATGTGAACTTATCTATGTTTGTAGTTTGTACCAGTCTGTATTTGAACTAGTATATGTTTGTAGTTTGTACCAGTCTATATGTGAACTTATCTATGTTTGTAGTTTGTACCAGTCTATATGTGAACTTATCTATGTTTGTAGTTTGTACCAGTTGTAGTTTGTACCAGTCTATATGTGAACTTATCTATGTTTGTAGTTTGTACCAATTGTAGTTTGTACCAGTCTATATGTGAACTTATCTATGTTTGTAGTGTGTACCAGTCTATATGTGAACTTATCTATGTTTGTAGTTTGTACCAGTCTTTATGTGAACTTATCTATGTTTGTAGTTTGTACCAGTCTATATGTGAACTTATCTATGTTTGTAGTTTGTACCAGTCTATATGACTATATGTGAACTTATCTATGTTTGTAGTTTGTACCAGTCTATATGTGAACTTATCTATGTTTGTAGTGTGTACCAGCCTATATGTGAACTAGTATATGTTTGTAGTTTGTACCAGTCTGTATGTGACTAGTACATGTTTGTAGTCTGTACCAGTCTATATGTGAACTTATCTATGTTTGTAGTGTGTACCAGTCTATCTGTGTGCCACTCTATCTACACACCATTCTATAGCATGCCTATGCCTATGTCAATCTATGTATACATCAGTCGAACCAGTCTCTTGCGATTGGTGGACTACAAAATTTAGTTCCTTTGCTTCAAGTTTTATTACTAAAACAGTAACAACAAATAAAGCATTAAATAGGCCCACCATTAATAGTTACCCTTCTACCCTATCAACAAACATAGCAAGTCATTGAGGTCCTCTCAAACACCTTTGAGAACCACTTGCCTAAGGCATGGTAACATTTAA
The DNA here is from genome assembly GCA_002072015.1 of Radix auricularia. Taxonomy (NCBI): domain Eukaryota; kingdom Metazoa; phylum Mollusca; class Gastropoda; family Lymnaeidae; genus Radix; species Radix auricularia. The sequence goes on along the minus strand of MUZC01000752.1, from coordinate 156,779 downwards.
AAAAGCATTTTATAAACATGCTATACGACAGATACACGTGAATCGTATCATTAGCAACAAGATTTAACTCTGACGGATCTTTGCCCGTCACGCTACGGTGGTTCTCACACTAAACAATCTTATATATAATATATACAACCACTGGCTCGTACCTGGTCGGTATGGACGGTAGGACGCAGGGGCGTAGCTGGGAGAGGGAGGAAGAAAATTCGAAAGTCCCCCCCCCCCCAAATTAGTGTCCGATTTTTTTTTTACATTGAATATTATGCTATCGCTTTATATATATGCCCCTCCCCCCCCAAAGAGGTTTTTAAGCACCCGGGCTCCCAAACCCCTACAAATTCCTAGCTACGCCACTGGTAGGACGTAAAAAAAAAAAAGAAGGGAAAAAAAACAAGTCTATTAAGGAGAATTGTGAATTGTGTAATTGTTTTCAAAATGCGTAGGGATACATATCACCCTACGACTGCAAGTAAAAGGGAATGAACTCTATTTCTACGCCCCGTCCCCCACAATAACTAAGAATGAATAACTCAATATAAAGAGTTAGAAGCTATATATACATATAAATATACATATAAATAAATTCAATAGAACGAGCCTATGACGTACGTCATTTTGAAACTATTTATCACATACTTGCTATCAGAGGCGTCACTAGGGTTGGTGTCACCCGGGGCGGTAGCTCATGGTGTCACCCCCTCATGATTTAATCCATAGAACTGCTCCGTGTTTTCCAGTGCCAAATAACGGGAATATATAGAATTTTATGGTCTGGTGTCACCCCCCTGATGGTGTCACCCGGGGCGGCCCGCCCCCTCCGCACCCCCCTAGCGACGCCACTGCTTGCTATGGTTGACAAACAAAATGTACAATAAGAAATGGGCGTAGGTAAGCGTAGAACGCAGTAATCTTATGTATAGAGTATAGAAGGAGCCACAGTAATAGATCATTTGAGATAATTTAAAGATTTGGAGGCGGTTTGTTTTTAATCCATTCTAACTTTCGCCTTATTAGTTAATTATTAAAGACAAACAAGTAGAATACAGGTCATCATGTTAACATACGTTGGATTTCTAGGAACAATACAGCAAATTCTCTTTGTTGACGCTCCAATCATTGGCATCAGCTGCTACACACTTTTAGCCTGACTACGAGGGCCTAGACATAACATTTTTACTGTCAAGGCCACGAGAAAAAGCGCGGGAAATGTTGCACAACGAAAACAACTCGGATGTTGCTACAGATAGTATACAGTATACACACTACTCATTGGTGCCCTGTTTTTATTGGGCGTTAATATGTTCATTAAAAAAAAAAATTAAAATTATTTCAAATGATGCTTCGGCAAAAGTCCTTACAGTAATAACAGAAGAACAAACAAAAAATAAGGACTTAAATGTTGCCGAATGATGGTATAATTTTCTCAAGCTGCAGGGGCATCCCTTCTCTATTTTTAGAGTCACTGCCTCCGCCCCCTTCTCTCCTCGTCATCGGCACACAGTGGAAGGGGCTGTGCATTTGTGTTGTGTTGTTTATAACTAGAAATTCTTTCACATGATGTTATAGTAATTGAAGTATTAGACTGCTCATGGAAATATAAATTGTGCTTACATAAGTAAAAAAAAAATTAATTGATAGATATATCATGAGTCATTTCGGTAATTCCGCTTCGCGTGGATCCATTGTGCGTTCGTCCCTCGTGAACGAAGTGTGCGCACACACACACACACACACACCGCCACTAAACACTGTGTTGAACGTCTGCCAGCGCCAGGTGGTGGCATAAAGCTTCCCGCTAAGCGAGCTTTGCAGCAATTTCTTTGTGAGATCAGGAGTCGGCTACTTCTGTCCCTTAATCTTAAACATATTACCTCCCTTATATTTCATTTAGAAATGGGGGGGGGGGGATATTAGCGTCTCCAAAATTCGTGTCATTTTCATATTGTCCGGTAATCATAAACTTTAACTCGAGGCTAAAGGCTTCCTAATCTCTTCACTCGAGTAGGCAGAAGTTACACCTAGGCGTCTGAGCCAAATACCGTTTTTTTTCTTCTTTTCTTAATATTCTTATTATTTAACCTTTGGTTCAATGACGTGTAAATACTAGCAATACTTGGGGCCGTCCATAAATGACACACATAGGGGGAAAGGGGGTCCCTACATTTGTGACGATGTGTCACAAAGGGGGAGGGGGGTAAAAAAAAAGGCTAAAATCGCGTGACGTAATTTATGGACGGCCCCTAACTAAACATCTGGTTAATATAAAGCTGAGACCAATTCAGACAACACTCGACAGATGTTACACTACATCATCCAAGTAACATCTGTGTTAATACTATCTTTATATCACTCTCTCCTCTTTATAGCCCTCTCTCCTCTTTATATCACTCCCTCCTCTTTATATCCCCCTCTCCACAATATACACTGATTTGTAGTACTGTGAAGATATAGAGCTTTCTGCTTCCATCGCCAGAGTTACAGACTTATTCCCTCTAAGGCCACCGCTAACAAGAAACTCAAGGATGGAACTTTCAATACAGAATATTATTGCGTCGTACGCTTACATAATATACTTTATGTCGAGCCGTGTATTATTAGGAGAGTTTTGTTTTCAATGTTGACAGTGTGTCTTCCTGTTTGTTCAGACAGTGTGTCTTCCTGTTTGTTCAGACAGTGTGTCTTCCTGTTTGTTCAGACAGTGTGTCTTCCTGTTTGTTCAGACATTGTGTCTTCCTGTTTGTTCAGACAGTGTGTCTTCCTGTTTGTTCAGACAGTGTGTCTTCCTGTTTGTTCAGACAGTGTGTCTTCCTGTTTGTTCAGACAGTGTGTCTTCCTGTTTGTTCAGACAGTCCATCCCAGACGGGATGGACGAGAATTTGTTCTTGCATACGAAATAGGAAATGGTGGTTTTATGCTTATGTCTATTATGTCTATTACTATTTGATGGCTGTATCAGGTTATACTTGTGTAGCATTTCCAAGTTAAAATTAATAGCTGCTTTAATATATTATCATACAGAATGGGACTGCATAAAGCTTTTTAATAAAAAAAAAAAATTACACAAACTATTTGTGTAAGAAAGCAATAAATTTAAGCTTTATTATCAACTAATACTCTGCAGCGATGAGGCAGACTTCTTGGAAAGAAGTGATGAAATGCTGGACTTTTTTAGAAGAAGGTCATACCCGGAAGCAATTTTAATATCAGCTGTCAATAGAATTAAAGGCATGACTTGACACATTTACATCACCTGTTCACGATCAATGTGATCGATCCAAATTTATTTTAACTTTCTATCCTCATAATTTTAAAGCCCGCCAGGTGATTCTCAAAAACCGACCAATCCTTATGGCTGACCCTTTAACTCAGCAGGTCTTCAAAAAGCCTCCTCTTTTTGCTTTCCGGAGAGATAGAAGCCTCAGAGACATACTTGTAAGAAGTCACCTTCCCACAATGAAAGCACATATTGGAACAAAAGGTTGCAACCAAAACCGTTGAAATACTTGTCCATATGTAGTTGAAATTAACAAAATTTCTTTCCCTCTTGACCAATTCGTAATAAAAGATGGATTCATTTGCACAAGTCGCAACGTGATTTATGCAATTCTTTGCAAGAGATGTAATCAAATTTATGTAGGTGAGACAGGTCGTCGTCTTGGAGATCGGTTTAGAGAACACCTGTACTATATAAATAAACAGGCTCAGTGTCCTGTGTCTAAACATTTTATCAGTGTTGACCATGACGGTATTTTGGATATTGCAGTTACTGGTATTCTATATGCAACCAATACCCATGATAGAGTCCACATGGAATATAGACTCATAAAACGATTTGGTACGTTGGCTCCATATGGAATTAATCAAATCAAACAATTTTACCTGAGTGCTAAATCATTTTCCAGTTGTGGTTTTCAATGTTACTTTAGATACTTCAACTTCCTCCGTTTCCCTATATTCTGTGTCCTTGTTTGTTTTTCTTTTCTTTTCATTTTTTATCAGATAGGCTCTAATAGATTTTAAGATATATGTAATGTAAGTAATTATTTATGTTATTTTACCTTGTACTGATGAAGGCATGAGCCGAAACGTTTACCATTATTTGTATTAGTTGATAATAAAGCTTACATTTATTGTTTTCTTACACAAATAATTTGTGTAATTTGTTTTTTAATATATTATCCCTTTTTCAGTCCATGTCGGACTCTGGGGCAAGTGAAGTAGCGTTCACAAGTTTATTTAGCACAATGCCCCGGGGGGGGGCCTTGCCAGTACCGATGCTCGAACTCGTGACTCGAGTACGTGCAACGGTTCGGCAGTCCAGCGCGCTACCACTTTGACCACCGCGGCCTTTGCTCTACTTTTATCCTCTTGTGTTTCTAGGTTGAATGATTTAATAGTTTTAACTAACGGTGTAACTCTTGTAATTTTCAATATTGAATCTGGCAGTTCTTTTTCGACTTTATTCTAGTTTATCAATGTTTTATTTGGTGGAGGCTGGTGTGTCCTTAAAATTTTCCAACGATATATATGAAAAAAAAAGAAAAGGTTTTCATCATTTTAATTTACATTCAGTTGTTGAAAACCTTTAAAACGGGGATTCCCAGGATGGGGTGCTGCTTACACTAACACTTGACGTGATGTTTCAACGGTTTCATGGTTGTCACCTGTGAACTCTGCCCTGAGAGTTGAAACTGTTTGCAGTGACCCTGTGAACTTTGCCCTGTTCGCAGAAACTATTTGCAATGACCCTGTGAACTTTGCCCTGATAGTAGTAACTGTTTGCAATGACCCTGTGAACTTTGCCCTGTGCGCAGATACTGTTTGCAAGGTCCCTGTCGGATGATGATTTCGCAAATCACCTCGAAGTGTCATCTGGGGGAATTTAATTAGAAGACACCCATCCCCTACCGGATCACATTAAACACGCACCAATGGGTGTTCTATGTTTCAGTATTATAAAAAAAAAACCCACACATTTTATTTGAGTTTTATGTCCAGTCTAGCTTGCATCTGCTACCACATAAAAATACTCTCTTATCGATACACCTCGGTACGGAAATCAATCTGTAAAACACCTTTGACCCACCACAAAGAAACCTTTACATTATCTTATAAAGTTTATAGTTTCATTGGGCTGGGCCCATTGCCCTTACTCCTTTGAATACTACAGTCTTACTCTCTGAACACGTTGACGCGACTTTTAGATTGTGTGGCCCAGTAAGTACGCTGAGAGTGTAAATTTATCGATACCCTCTGCATAGAGCCCTAGCAATCAATGGGGCTGTACTTTAACACACCATTAGCACGGCCCAGGGGCGGATATAAAATAAAGTTACGGGAGTGGGACACGGCATGACAGTAAACCTGTGTTGTAACTGTTGTAACTGTTGTAACTGCAAGTCATCTTAATGTGTGTTATTAATGTAAACACACATTCGTAATGTACGAGGGGCGAAGTCTAGTCAATTAATGAACTTCTGATGTTCATTTTATATGTCCAATCGCATCACTTAAACCAGGGGTCTCCAAACTACGGCCCGCGGGTCAGATGCGGCCCACGAGGCGCTCTCTTCAGGCCCCTGGAAACCTATTTATCTATTTTAAAAAGATACTAAACTAAACACATATTCTTTGGACCTGAGATCTAATCTCTTAAGGCCTTGGCTATTACTTGGGCAATCTGCTCCATCTGTTGGGCAGTGCCATACAACATTGTCTGAACGTTGGACTCCCCTGCCCCCCTAACCTCCCCGGCTATGTCAAGCGTGCGACAGGACGACACAAAAGATACTAGTTTTGCCTGTAGTTTTCCACAAAACTTAGTAGTTGGCGGTTTGTAGTTGACCCCCATACTACATTTTGACATTTAATGCGGCCCTCATGCAGAAAAGTTTGGAGATCCCTGACTTAAACGTTAGATGAGGTCTTGAGTTGTTAGCGTCACGTGACCTGTAGGCGAGGTCTTGAGTTGTGAGCGTCACGTGACCTGTAGGCGAGGTCTTGAGTTGTTAGCATCACGTGACCTGTAGGCGAGGTCTTGAACGTGACCTGTAGGCGAGGTCTTGAGTTGTTAGCATCACGTGACCTGTAGGCGAGGTCTTGAGTTGTTAGCATCACGTGACCTGTAGACGAGGTCTTGAGTTGTTAGCGTCACGTGACCTGTAGGCGAGGTCTTGAGTTGTTAGCATCACGTGACCTGTAGGCGAGGTCTTGAGTTGTTAGCATCACGTGACCTGTAGGCGAGGTCTTGAGTTGATAGCATCACGTGACCTGTAGGTGAGGTCTTGAGTTGTTAGCGTCACGTGACCTGTAGGCGAGGTCTTGAGTTGTTAGCATCACGTGACCTGTAGGCGAGGTCTTGAGTTGTTAGCGTCACGTGACCTGTAGGCGAGGTCTTGAGTGGTTAGCATCTCGTGACCGGTAGGCGGGGTCTTGAGTTGTTAGATG
>MUZC01000752.1:132760-149045 GCA_002072015.1 Radix auricularia | reverse complement strand
ATACGTGACCTGTAGGCGAGGTCTTGAGTTGTTAGCATCACGTGGCCTGTAGGCGAGGTCTTGAGTTGTTAGCGTCACGTGACCTGTAGGCGAGGTCTTGAGTTGTTAGCGTCACGTGACCTGTAGGCGAGTTCTTGAGTTGTTAGCATCACGTGGCCTGTAGGCGAGGTCTTGAGTTGTTAGCATCACGTGACCTGTAGGCGAGGCCGTCAAATGATATGCCGAATGTGGAGCACTGCAACTAAGTAAGATTTACGGCGAGGAAAGGTGGGGATCCGCCGCTGACGGGAAATATCTCAGTCCACGTGACTTCGTCTTCACCTATCCTCCATCAACAGTTTGGAATTACCGACGCCCTAATGGATTTAACCTTTTAGAAATGAATTGAAAAAATTGTAGAGAAAGATTGAGATGTTTGTGTTGGGAGTTCAGTCAGGCTTAACTACATTCAATAAATAGTTAACGCAGTGGCGTCACTAGGGGGTGCGGTGGGGGCGGGCCGCCTCGAGTACCACCACCAAGGGTTGACACCAGAATGTCAAATTCTATATATTCCCATTATTTGGCACTGGAAAACTCGGAGGAGTTTTATGTGTTAAATCGTGAGGGGGTGACACCATGAGCTACCGCCCCGGATGACATCATGAGCTACCGCCCCGAGTGACACCAACCATAGGGACGCCTCTGAGTTAACGTAAAACTCATTAACATCAACTGAGAATTACCGATTTCAAACATTTCATCGAATATGATTATAGTACATAGATTAAATTAGCATTAGTACGGTATGAGATTATCAGATTCATGTTGAGTTAAGTTAAAAAAAACAACTAATGTCAATTTAATATTATTGTAAAGATGTGGGCTAATATCTCAACGTGGCAAACAGCTGGGAAAGATGGCAGAACACGGGGTATGTGCCATCGAGATGTCAAAGATGGTAGAACACGGGGTATGTGCCATCAAGATGTCAAAGATGGCAGAACACGGGGTATGTGCCATCGAGATGTCAAAGATGGTAGAACACGGGGTATGTGCCATCAAGATGTCAAAGATGATAGAACACGCTTATGTGCCATCAAGATGTCAAAGATGGTAGAACATGGGGTATGTGCCATCGAGATGTCAAGGATAGTAGAACTTGGCGTATGTGCCATCAAGATGTCAAAGATGATAGAACACGCTTATGTGCCATCAAGATGTCAAAGATGGTAGAACACGGGGTATGTGCCATCAAGATGTCAAAGATGATAGAACACGCTTATGTGCCATCAAGATGTCAAAGATGGTAGAACACGGGGTATATGCCATCGAGATGTCAAAGATGGTAGAACCTGGCGTATGTGCCATCAAGATGTCAAAGATGGTAGAACCCGGCGAATGTGCCATCAAGATGTCAAAGATGGTAGAACACGCTTATGTGCCATCAAGATGTCAAAGATGGTAGAACATGGGGTATGTGCCATCGAGATGTCAAGGATAGTAGAACTTGGTGTATGTGCCATCAAGATGTCAAAGATGGTAGAGCACGGCGTATGTGCCATCAAGATGTCAAGGATGGTAGAACTTGGCGTATGTGCCATCAAGATGTCAAAGATGGTAGAGCACGGGGTATGTGCCATCGAGATGTCAAAGATGGTAGAACTTGGCGTATCTGCCATCAAGATGTCAAAGATGGTAGAAATTGGCGTATGTGCCTTCAAGATCCTCTCCCTGCCAAGTTCATTATTTTCTGTGCTTTTTACAGTCGCTATTTTCGCACACTGTATCGGAGTATAGAGGAGTGAATTTCTGTACAATAGTATAGACTTAGTTATGTATTATTATAGTATAGACTTAGTTGTGTATTATAGTATAATCTTATTTCTGTATTATAGTAAAGAGTGAGTTTCATGGGGTTTCTTTGACTTTAAAAACAAATACTGTCTCAGGAAATACGCCCCGCCCCCTCCCCCTCTTTTTCCGACTTCAACATACAAGAGACAAGTTTCAATATCTCAAAGTGAAGTTTTTTTCCCCCCCCCCCCCCCATACCTCCTTCCAAATTTAAAGAAAATGAACCACTTGTTAACTTAATAAAATATATCTAAAACTTCGTGTCGCATTTTTTAAGCAGTTTAAAAATTTTAACAGAATAAAAATGAGGTTGGACTGCAATCAGGGTGAGTAGAAAAACTGGTTTATTGAATCCGGTAAGCGTGAGGGGACAAGACGCCACTAAACGTTCGTCAGAGAAAGAAAAAAAAAACAACACACACACACACAAAACCAACTCTTTCTGATTGATGCCTTCTTAGACCTAACACCGCAGTTAAATTTTGTTATACTTATTTGTATACTTCTATCATTATTTGTTTGTTCGTTAAAGTAAATAAAGCTTTTTGCAGATACGTTCGTTGTTTTATGACGTCTTAATCTATTGGTGGATCAGAGTTGAGTGTAGGCACGAGAGAAACAGATGGTTGTGTGGAGTTCTCTCTGACAATTTTCACCTTGTACAATTGTAAATAAGTTGCTGCACTAAATTTATTAGTGACTACTGAGGACCTCTATCTTATTATTGTGAGTAAGATATTGTTGTTAAATAACGGCCACCAGAAAACGGGTAAAGCAATCCACGTTACAACATTTGTTTTAAGTAAACAAGTGCTTTTATTATACGGTAGCTCGTGGTGACACAATACGGTAGCTCATGGTGACACAATACGGTAGCTCATGGTGACACAATACGGTAGCTCATGGTGTCACACAGTACGGTAGCTCATGGTGACACAATACGGTAGCTCATGGTGACACAATACGGTAGCTCATGGTGTCACAATACGGTAGCTCATGGTGACACAATACGGTAGCTCATGGTGTCACACAGTACGGTAGCTCATGGTGTCACACAGTACGGTAGCTCATGGTGTCACAATACGGTAGCTCATGGCGTCACAATACGGTAGCTCATGGTGTCACAATACGGTAGCTCATGGCGTCACACAGTACGGTAGCTCATGGTGTCACACAGAGTGGTAGCTCATGGTGTCACACAGAGTGGTAGCTCATGGTGTCACCAGGGGTGGTAGCTCATGGTGTCACCAGGGGTGGTAGCTCATGGTGTCACACAGTACGGTAGCTCATGGTGACACACAGTACGGTAGCTCATGGTGTCACACAGAGTGGTAGCTCATGGTGTCACACAGTACGGTAGCTCATAGTGTCACACAGTACGGTAGCTCATGTTGTCACACAGAGTGGTAGCTCATGCTGTCACCCAGTACGGTAGCTCATGGTGTCACACAGTACGGTAGCTCATGTTGTCACCCGGGGTGGTAGCTCATGGTGTCACCCGGAGCGGTAGCTCATGGTGTCACCAGGGGTGGTAGCTCATGGTGTCACACAGTACGGTAGCTCATGGTGTCACACGGTACGGTAGCTCGTGGTGTCACACAGTACGGTAGCTCATGGTTTCACACAGTACGGTAGCTCATGGTGTCACACAGTACGGTAGCTCATGGTGTCACACAGTACGGTAGCTCATGGTGTCACACAGTACGGTAGCTCATGGTGTCACACAGAGTGGTAGCTCATGTTGTCACACAGTACGGTAGCTCATGGTGTCACACAGTACGGTAGCTCATGGTGACACACAGAGTGGTAGCTCATGGTGTCACACAGTACGATAGCTCATGGTGTCACACAGAGAGGTAGCTCATGGAGTCACACAGTACGGTAGCTCATGGTGTCACACAGTACGGTAGCTCATGGTGTCACACAGAGTGGTAGCTCATGGTGACACAATACGGTAGCTCATGGTGTCACACAGTACGGTAGCTCATGGTGTCACACAGTACGGTAGCTCATGGTGTCACACAGTACGGTAGCTCATGGTGTCACACAGTACGGTAGCTCATGGTGTCACACAGTACGGTAGCTCATGGTGACACACAGAGAGGTAGCTCATGGTGACACACAGAGAGGTAGCTCATGGTGTCACACAGTACGGTAGCTCATGGTGTCACACAGAGTGGTAGCTCATGGTGACACACAGTACGGTAGCTCATGGTGACACACAGTACGATAGCTCATGGTGTCACACAGTACGGTAGCTTCTGGTAACACACAGTACGGTAGCTTCTGGTGACACACAGTACGGTAGCTCATGGTGTCAAACGGTAGGGTAGCTCATGGTGTCACACAGGGTGGTAGCTCATGGTGACACACAGTACGGTAGCTCATGGTGACACACAGTACGGTAGCTCATGGTGACACACAGTACGGTAGCTCATGGTGTCACACAGTACGGTAGCTCATGGTGTCACACAGTACGGTAGCTCATGGTGACACACAGTACGGTAGCTCATGGTGTCAAACGGTAGGGTAGCTCATGGTGTCACACAGTACGGTAGCTCATGGTGACACACAGTACGGTAGCTCATGGTGACACACAGTACGGTAGCTCATGGTGTCAAACGGTAGGGTAGCTCATGGTGTCAAACGGTAGGGTAGCTCATGGTGTCACACAGGGTCGTAGCTCATGGTGACACACAGTACGGTAGCTCATGGTGACACACAGTACGGTAGCCCATGGTGTCACACAGGGTGGTAGCTCATGGTGTCAAACGGTACGGTAGCTCATGGTGTCACACAGTACGGTAGCCCATGGTGTCAAACGGTACGGTAGCTCATGGTGTCAAACGGTAGGGTAGCTCATGGTGTCACCCGGTACGGTAGCCCATGGTGTCACACAGGGTGGTAGCTCATGGTGTCAAACGGTACGGTAGCTCATGGTGTCACACAGTACGGTAGCTCATGGTGTCACACAGCACGGTAGCCCATGGTGTCACACAGGGTGGTAGCTCATGGCGTCACACAGTACGGTAGCTCATGGTGTCACACAGAGTGATAGCTCATGGTGTCACACAGTACGGTAGCTCATGGTGTCACACAGTACGGTAGCTCATGGTGTCACACAGTACGGTAGCTCATGGTGTCACACAGGGTGGTAGCTCATGGTGTCACACAGTACGGTAGCTCATGGTGTCACACAGTACGGTAGCTCATGGTGTCATACAGTACGGTAGCACATGGTGTCACACAGTACGGTAGCTCATGGTGTCACCCAGTACGGTAGCTCATGGTGTCACACAGTACGGTAGCTCATGGTGTCACACAGTACGGTAGCTCATGGTGTCACACAGTACGGTAGCTCATGGTCTCACACAGTACGGTAGCTCATGGTGTCACACAGTACGGTAGCTCATGGTGTCACACAGTACGGTAGCTCATGGTGTCACAATACGGTAGCTCATGGTGTCACACAGAGTGGTAGCTAATGGTGTCACACAGTACGGTAGCTCATGGTGTCACACAGAGTGGTAGCTCATGGTGTCCCACAGTACGGTAGCTCATGGTGTCACACGGTACGGTAGCTCATGGTGTCACACGGTACGGTAGCTCATGGTGTCACACAGTGCAGTAGCTCATGGTGTCACACGCTACGGTAGCTCATGGTGTCACACGGTACGGTAGCTCATGGTGTCACACGGTACGGTAGCTTATGGTGTCACACGGTACGGTAGCTCATGGTGTCACACAGTACGGTAGCTCATGGTGTCACCCAGTACGGTAGCTCATGGTGTCACACGGTACGGTAGCTCATGGTGTCACACGGTACGGTAGCTCATGGTGTCACACAGTACGGTGGCTCATGGTGTCACACAGTACGGTAGCTCATGGTGTCACACGGTACGGTAGCTCATGGTGTCACACGGTACGGTAGCTCATGGTGTCACACGGTGCGGTAGCTCATGGTGTCACACGGTACGGTAGCTCATGGTGTCACACGGTACGGTAGCTCATGGTGTCACACGGTACGGTAGCTCATGGTGTCACCCTCTCACGACTTACTCTGTCGACATTCTCCGAGTCTGCCTGTGTCCAATAACGGGAACATACAGGATTTCACCTCTTGTGGTCACCCCTTGTGATGGTGTCACTCAGTGCGGTCCACACACCCCTGGGTACTCCGTAGTGACGTCTCTGGTGACGTCAATCTTCTGAGTGTAATGAGTATATCACTATTGTATATTATGCCATATGGAAGTGTTTGTTTTTTACATGGTCGCGCAAGAGTATCTTTAATTAACATGATTAGCCTTCTTAAAACTAAAATATATCTATGCTACACCCATCCATCCATCCATCCATCCACCCATCCATCCATCCATCCATCCATCCGTCCGTCCATCCATCCATCCGTCTGTCTGACTCTGACCATCTATCTATAAATATATAGATCTTCCGGTTAAATTCAAAATCTCAGAGTTACAAGAAAATACTAGAATCTCTCCTTTAATAATGGGTGAGGAATTCTTCTTTAAAAAAAAAAAAGAAACATGTTAATTGATACCAATGTACCTGTTATTGTTATACCAATATCCATAGTACTTGGTACAAAATTATACCACTATCCATAGTACTTGGTAAAAAATTATACCACTATCCATAGTACTTGGTAAAAAGTTCATTTTAGCCACCTAATGTTCTCCTAACAGCTCTGTCAGTAACTGTAACATTTACACCAAATAGACCGTAAAAATATGCAGCCTAACTTGTAACAGCTCTGCGAGTAAATGTACAAAACAGTGGCGTAGCTAGGGGAGGGGGTGGAGTCCAAATTCAAAAGTCCTCCAAGGCACCCACTAGAGGGGGCCCCCAAAGGAGTTTCCAAAATTTTTTACATTAAATATTACGCCACCGCCATGTATAAAGGGCTCCCCCAAAGAGGACAAGCCCCCTCCCCGGGCCCCCAAATCTCTAGCTACGCCACTGACACCAAATAGACCGTAGAAAACTGCAGCTTAACTTATTACAGATGTGGGAGAGGCTGGCAAAAAAATGTTACAGAACAAATGAAATGACAAATCCAACAATAAAAATGGGTCTGCAAATGGGTAGGATCAGAGAGTATTTTAGGTGCTACAAAATGTTGTTTGCATGACATCCGCAATTCTGTCTTTTTATTAATGCAATTATACTGTGTTCCCCACAAGCTCACTTAAAACAGAGCTTGATCTTTTCCTGTGTTTAATCAAAGCACGTTTTGAAAAACTACTTCAATCTTCTCCCCCCAAACCCCATTCACCAATATGGACGCCCCTGATCTACATTCTCACAGAAGTATTGACCATCACCATTTGCTTTAATCACCGGAAGTCAATCCCGACCTGCGCAGACACAATGTGCTGACATCTTGACTTGTCAGGACCACGGTTTTATTTATAGATGTGTGCAAGATTCCCATTAAAGAAAACAGTTACCGGAACTTATTTTTGTGTTGGTGAATACAGACATTTTAGAACAGCAGTCTTGTTTACATCTGACTGACATCACCGATGTTCTATTTAACTGACATCACAGATGTTCTATTTAACTGACATCACCAATGTTCTATTTAACTGACATCACCAATGTTCTATTTAACTGACATCACCGATGTTCTATTTCACTGACCCCACTAATGTTCTATTTAATAACTGACATCACCGATGTTGTATTTAACTGACATCACCGATGTTCTATTTGACTTACATCACAAATGTTTTATTTGACTTATACCACTACGGTTTTAAAGTTTAAAATTGTGAATACAATTTTAAAATATAACTGTTTTAAAAGTTACCCCCCCCCCCCCATAGCCAGGTGGGAAAGGAACAGGTGTCTATGTGTGAAGGGTGTGAGGAATGGGTGTGGGGGTCAAGGTGTTTCTCCTTTTTGTAGTCATGTCAAGGTCAAATTAGAAGGATTTATAAGAAGCAAACGTTTGTCGTGAAATGTTTGTACAGGAAGTTGGGTCAGAATCAATGACCCGTCAAAAACTAATATGATGTTTTATAGTCAGGCATGTTTGATGGGCCCAGTCACAGTGGCGTAGCTAGGGGGCGGTGGGGGCGGTCCTCCCCGGGTGGCACACATTTAAAGGGCGGCATTTGTGGGCATTTAAAAATTAAGCCATTTCTGACAACCACCACTTTCCTTTTAAAGGGGGGAAACCAAGGTGAAACAAAAATATTTATTATTTTCGATTCTTAATTAACAGATTCGCGCAACATTTGTTTGATAACATAGTGTTCATTATAACTATCGCAAAAACGATCAAAAATTTAAAGCGCTCGTAAAAGGTAGTGGTTTGTTTGGAAAATTAAGCGGTATACGTCACAGGTGTCACTTTTATAAGAAAACTGCTCACAACCTTAAAAAAAAACACATCGCCGCTGTGTCGAATAATATGTGTACTATTAATACTGCCACTTTTGGTGGAATTTCGACATGCAAAGAATGATGCGCTAAAAAGTAACTTCATGCCATGATTGTGGCTCAAATATTGTGTTAACTTGCAATTAGTAATTTATATAAGGGGGAGGGGTACAAATTCCCCCGGGCCCCCACTTGAGGGGGCTCCCAAATCAGTGTCTGAAATTTTTGTTACATAAAATATTACGCCACCGCCATGTATGTGGGGCCCCCAAAAGAGATTAAGCCGCCCTGGCCCCTAAACCCCTATAAATTCCTACCTACGCCACTGAGTAATATTACTCATTTAGTTTTCAGAAAATTATTGTACGGTAATAAAAGTTATTAAAAATTTATTTTATTTTAATTTTAGTGCATTAAAGTAGCACACATAATTTGTATTTTTCGTATAAATACGGTTATTCATTAAAAATGTTACGCCTATCCAACTCAAGTAATGTTTAAATAATTTGGATTCGTATATTTTAAGGAAAATAATTAAGATTTATGTCTAGAACATAAAAAAATTCAATTTTCTCCGTTAATAAACACCACACTAGCATAAATAATTTTTAAAAAAAACAACATACTTTCAAGCGTCTTGGAAAAATTAACACCTGAAGAAGTAACTAGTAAAACGAGATCAGATGCTGGAATTTTACCCAGTTCAATACAATCTTTTTCTTTTCTGCTGTCTCAATTTGTGGGCAATTGTGGGTACCCGTCTTTTAAAAAAATAATGAAAACCCAGTTCATGTAACAAAGAGATTTATTAATACAGAACGGTATTATAGAAAGTTGGAGATATCAACTGAACGCCGAGTGAGAATGAGAACAAAATGTTAGTGGGGAAAATTCAGAAAACTTGGTTCTATCTTTAGAGCAAGCAGTACAACGAGAAATGTTTTTTAACCTTGGATGGAATTATAAAATAAAATAATCCGTTGATGATTTGGATATCCTTGCAAGAAAATATTTCTGTATAATACAATGTAACCTACTAAATGAAGAATTTGAACATCAAATACATTTCTTTAATGACATTGATAAAGAACAGTTCAATATTGAAAGAAAAAGGATCCGGGTTTTTATGGCTGGGCTTAGCAATTGCGAAAGAGATTGTGCAGGGGCCAGTTTGGGTAGGGATAATGTATTAAAAGGAATACTAAGGGAAAATTAAGATAAGTAGGGCCTATGAAAGCGCGGGGCCCACAGTTTGCCGCATAGGTTGCAGTGGCCTAAGACCAGCCCTGGCTGTACCTACACTTTGCCGCATAGGTTACAGTGGCCTAAGACCAGCCCTGGCTGTACCTACACTTTGCCGCATAGGTTGCAGTGGCCTAAGACCAGCCCTGGCTGTACCTACACTACAGGGTTGCAGTGGCCTAAGACCAGCCCTGGTTGTACCTACACTACAAGAAGAGGAATTATGTAAGTAATACGTAGGACCCCCCCCCCCTTTTGATTTATTAAAACATATTCAACATTACAGACTGGATAATTCTGTACCCAACATTATAATTGTGTTGAGAAATGTTTCAACAATTGCTATCAACGTATCTAGTTGTGGAAGGAGCTCCTCCAAACTGAAGTTGATAAATAAGTATCTTCGTTACACAACGAGTCATTTAACCCTACAAAATCTTGGAATATTGGTAATATATTGATGTATGTGGTAATATGATGATGTGCATGGTAATACAAGGTAATGTTGTGATGTATTATGGTAATATGATAATGTAGATGTTATTATTCTGATGACATTATTATTTGATGATGTATATGCACGCAATAATCTTCTAAATACTGAAGTATACTGATGTTTGGTGGCGGGAAAATGAGGAGTGTCATTGGCAATGACACATGAGTGACAGCAGGTGCAATAAACATTGGTACAAAAAGGGAACGGGAATACGCAATATAAATTTATGAGGTACAAACAAAATTTTAATGAAAATAATATAAGTACCAAGAACTGACAAGTGGAGACAAGCGTGGAAAAACAATGAAGGGGACAAAACCGATGTTTGTGCGCTCAATGAAACTAATGTTATGCGACAATATCCTGGATACTGATCTATTCCCTATAAATTTTATTTATGTATCAGCAAACTTAAGTAATGTAATGTTCTTCATGGAAGTCCCCACAATCTTAAGTCAGGCAAAATCTTATCACGTGAATTTTTTCCGAACCTGAATGTCTTTCCTGGAGGTCCGCTCAGCCACTAAGTCAAGCAGGTTTTAAGGCGTTGCTAATGGCGTCCCGGAGATGACTTCTGAATAGACTACATTACGTCCAGTGTCCAGCCCGTCATCGTCATGTGCAAGTCTTGACCCAATGGACGAACAGATCGAGTCACTGGGCTTGGAGTTTGATTCTTCATCAGCACCTCCAGTGAGGACGCCCAAGTTTGTTGCAGAGGACGCAGTGGAAGATGCGGTAGGAGTGGCAGATGTGGAGCAGCTGGTCCAGTGGTAGCTCCGCCTTGAAGATTTTTTTAATTTATACGGCCTTTTAAAGGTAACCGGCCCTTTTGAGGGCAATGGCCCTTTTGAGGGCAACGGTCCTTTTGAGGGCAATGGCCCTTTTTAGAGAAACGGCCCTTTTGAGGGAAATGGCCCTTTTTTTATAGAAAAACGGCCCTTTTGAGGGCAACCTGCCCTTTTGAGGGCAACGGCCCTTTTGAGGGCAACGGCCCTTTTGAGGGCAATGACCCTTTTTAGAGCAATGCCCCTTTTGAGGACAACGGCCCCTTTTAGAGCAATAGCCCTTTTGAGGGCCAAATCAATGTTCATCCTTAAATTTTGGTGTGATTCTTAAGTTTCAAAAAAAAAAATTATAATAATAAAAAGAAAAAAAAACAAAAAACAAAATTTGTCATTCCTTTTTTACTTTCTTATAGCAAGCATTGTAAACATGCCTTTCTAATGTTAAGTATCACTTTATTCTTCTATTCCTAGCTCTCTCTCTCTCTCTCTCTCTCTCTCTTTCTCTCTCTCTATCTCTTTCTCTCTCTCTTTCTCTCTCTCTCTCTTTCTCTCTCTCTCTCTTTCTCTCTCTCTCTTTCTCTCTCTCTCTCTTTCTCTCTCTCTCTCTCTTTCTCTCTCTCTTTCTCTCTCTCGCTCTCACGCGCAAATGATCTTTCTATCTCTGTCTCTTTCTCACCTAAACAAATTCTCTTTCTCTCACTCTCACACACAAACTTTCTCTCTTTCTCTATTCCTCTTATGACATAGCCTAAGTCCAAGAAATTAATTTTCCTAAATAAAATCTCTGGTGGTCGTCATAAAAATAAAAGATTAGACATAAACAATGGATAAGTGTAGGCCACAATTATATAATGTAAATAGCTCGGTGGGTCAATACAATAATTTTTGTACCATTCAAAGCAAATAGCTTATTACGTCAAATGAATGTTTGATGTAAGCTCAGTATTGCTAGACTTTGAGTGATATCATCAAGGTGTATAGTTTGTTTGTTTTTAAAATCTCCGAGCCATTATTATAATGTAACGCCGTAACTTCACTTTGCCGCCTTTGCGCCTCGCCGCCAGAAGAATCTGTGCCCCACCCCTTCACTACGCCTCTGCTCTACGGTACATTAGCGCCGGGTCGGCTACAAGCTTAAGGCAAAGAGAATCTTATTTAACAAATAATTCTGTAATTCTTACTGGCTCCGCGGTTATTGGACGCAGGGGCGGATTAAGACTGCACGGGACCCCTGGCTTCAATTCAATCCAGCCAGGGTCCCTTTAAACTTTAAATAAATTGATTGCTAGCAGCTAATAAAAGACAGTATATAAATAGTCCATTTGTAGTCATGCTTTGTAGTACGGGATGGACCTTCCCAGATTATTCATGAAAAAAAAAAAACTGAACAAGAAGAAATAACTGTTTGCCGGGATTCTGAAATTAGTGTAAAAAGAAAAAAGAAAAAATAAATTTAAAAAAAAAAAAAAAAAGATTCCACCTCTGGGTATAGGTCTCTACATTATACATCGCTTGTACCACAAGCCAACATACTTCCGTAATTTGGCCGGTTTTTAACCCCCACCCCCATTGTGACACTTTGTTACAAAACTTAGACCCTTCCTTTTTTCCAATATGACGTCATAAGCGATGTTTTCTTTTTGAAAATGAGCATTTCAAATAACTTCATTTTAGTAGGTATTTAGCGTAAGACTGCTCTATAATATCGTAACACGATTGAATCCATTTAAAACGTCATGAGATAAATAGTAAGGTATCGAATAATTCAGCGAAACTTTGATTTAAAATAGCGTGTTTTGACGTGACGTCACAAATCTTGAGCTCCCCCCTCCACTACCCATCGTCACACATCGTCACAAATGTGACCCCCCCCCTCCTCCATAGGTGCGGGGCGTCATTTATAGGCGGCCCCTTATTGGGTCTATCAAATTATCATGTTTTTCGATTACTAAGTTTATCGTGTCCGAATAGCGATCATACAAATAGATAAGATTTTATTAATTTATGATATTTTCATGGATTCATGCAAACATTTGTCCACCTTTATTATAAAATATAATAAGTTTGGGGGCCCCTAAATGATCGGGGGGCCCTGGCTTTAACCCGTTCAGCCCCCCTCTTAATACGCCATAGATTGGAAGTTTACCTAACTGACTCAAGTGATTGAAAGGTTACCTAACTCAAACGTTAGATGGAGAATTGGACTTAACGTTGGCAACAATGGTAATGTTTTGTTAGAGGAAGTTATGGGGAGAGAAAGTTAGCGAAAACAGAGGGACTGTTGAGAAATATATGAGGGAAGTTATTGAAACATACGAGAAATATTTGAGAAAAGGAGGAGGGAGAGAGAGAGAGAGAGAGAGAGAGAGAGAGAGAGAGAGAGAGAGAAACAGAGGTGACAGAGAGAGATGCTAGGAGAGAAAGATTGAGAGACAAAAAATAAATTTACACACAGCTCGAGGAGGGAACAACAATAAGAAAATATTCAGTGAGACATGATACAAGGAACAGGGGCGACGTTATGGGGGGGTGGTGGGGCAAATAGGACAACCATCCCAGGCCCCATGATACATGAAACAGAGGCGACGTTATAGGGGGGGCAAGTAGAACAACCAACCCAGGCCCCATGATACATGGAACAGAGGCGGCGTTATAGGGGGGAGTAGTAGGACAACCATCCCAGGACTAAAAGGCGGGGGGGGGGGGCGCAACAGGAGACTCTTTACGACTGTACAATGAAGCTAAAACTTACACCTCCCAGCCACCCCCTCAACCCTGTGTTTCTAGGCCCGCCTCTGATGTAAATGACAACCACTTGTTGACCTTCTTATAACGGTATGATGAAAGAGACCACACATTTATCTCACTCTCTCTGCCAAACATGTACATAAATTATAAAAAGTTATATGTACACATGAACAGTGGCGTCACTGGGGTGCGGACACCTTCATAGGGGGTGACGCCAAAGTGTAAATTCTGTATGATCCCGTTATTTGGCACCGACAGACTCGGAGGGGGGGTATGGGGTAAGTTGTGAGGGGGTGACACGAACCACAGTGACGCCTCTGCACATGAAACCCACAAGCATCTCGTATTGCATATGCATGAAATCCCCACAAGTAAACCAGCTACACGTATTGGTGCAGGGCATGGGCTGTAGCTGATTCGGTCCGCCATAGGCGGTACCTTGGGGCGGTAAATTTACTAAGTTACTTAGTGGCTCTAATCTATGCCCGGCGCACCCGCCCNCCCCCCCCCCCCCCCCCCCCAAAGCCACGACACTGTTTTACACCAAAGCCCCGCACGCTTCACTTCTTGGTCACTTTGATCTGGAGGTAGAAAAAATACCAGCGTGAAAATGACCTGCTTTACATACCACGTGACAAAGCGATATGCCAAACCTCAATGAAAGTGACTCATAACCCGTCGCTAGCTGGCGTCAGTACTAGGGGACGTGGCTAGGAATAAAGTTAAACCAACGCCTGGAGAAATCTCGCTGCTAAATGTCCGCCTCTGAAACCGTCTTTGGTTTGACAGCGTTGTTATGTAGATACTGCAAAGGGAACCACACGTTAAAGTAACTAGCTAACGTTAACGTAACTAGCTAACGTTAACGTAACTAACTAACGTTAACGTAACTAACTAACGTTAACGTAACTAACTAACGTTAAAGTAACTAACTAACGTTAAAGTAACTAACTAACGTTAAAGTAACTAACTAACGTTAACGTAACTAACGTTCAGAATGGTTGAACCTTCGTGATGAAAGTAAATGCACTGAGCTACCGTTGTGACTCAAAGCTGTAGAAAAAATAGCCACATACGTTAACATACTACCATGCCCACACGGACATGCCCACACGGACATGCCCACACAAGCATGCCAACACCAACATGCCAACACCAACATGCCAACACCAACATGCCAACACCAACATGCCAACACCAACATGCCAACACCAACATACCAACACCAACATGCAAACACCAGCATGCCAACACCAACATGCCAACACCAACATGACAACACCAACATGCCAACACCAACATGCCAACACCAACATACCAACACAAACATACCAACACCAACATACCTACACCAACATACCAACACCAACATACCAACACCAACATACCAACACCAACATACCAACACCAACATACCAACACCAGCATACCCACACGGACATACCAACACCAACATGCCAACACCAAAATACCAAAACCAACATACCAACACCAACATACCAACACCAACATACCAACACCAACATACCAAAACCAACATACCAACACCAACATACCAACACCAAAATACCAACACCAACATACCAACACCAACATACCAACACCAGCATACCCACACGGACATACCAACACCAACATGCCAACACCAACATACCAACACCAAAATACCAACACCAACATACCAACACCAACATACCAACACCAACATGCCAACACCAACATACAAACACCAACATACCAACACCAACATACCAACACCAACATACCAACACCAACATACCAACACCAACATACCAACACCAACATACCAACACCAGCATACCCACACGGACATACCAACACCAACATGCCAACGCCAACATACCAACACCAACATACCAACACCAACAAACCAACACCAACATACCAACACCAACATACCAACACCAGCATACCCACACGGACATACACACACCAACATACCAACACCAACATACCAACACCAACATACCAACACCAACATACCAACACCAACATACCAACACCAACACCAACATACCAACACCAAAATACCAACACCAACATACCAACACCAACATACCAACACCAGCATACCCACACGGACATACATACACCAACATGCCAACACCAACATACCAACACCAAAATACCAACACCAACATACCAACACCAACATACCAACACCAACATACCAACACCAACATACCAACACCAACATACCAACACCAGCATACCCACACGGACATACCAACACCAACATGCCAACACCAACATACCAACACCAACATACCAACACCAACATACCAACACCAGCATACCCACACGGACATACACACACCAACATGCTCAAATAAACATTCCACAAACACGACAACACCGGCATGCACACGCCAAAAATTCCACGCCAAAAATTCCACGCCTAAAATTCCACGCCAAAAATTCCACACCAAAATGCAAACACTAACACTCATACACTATTATGCCCACACTAACACTCATACACTATTATGCCCACACTAACACTCATACATTAATATACCCACACTAACACTCATACACTATTATGCCCTCACTAACACTCAAACATTAATATACCCACACTAAACTCATACACTAATATGCCCACACTAACACTCATACACTATTATGCCCACACTAACACTCATACACTAATATGCCCACACTAACACTCATACACTAATATGCCCAAACTAACACTCATACACTAATATGCCCACACTAACACTCATACACTAATATGCCCACA
>MUZC01000752.1:92685-123426 GCA_002072015.1 Radix auricularia | reverse complement strand
AAAAGGGGGTGGGGTGGATGAACAAATTTAATATAAGATACGAGTCAATATGTAAATGTAGCAATATTAAGAAGGATTAATCTTATCAGGTATTTGTTAATTTTTCGTTAATTACTACAGCTAATTGGACTTGAACAAGAAACAGTTTCGTAATAATACAACTACTATAACACCTCATAGTACGTTAATATTAGTTTTATTTGTAATGTCCGTAATTATCGATCAAACAACTCCACCAATAAATTGTTGACCTATCAATTCCGCCAATAAGTTGTTGACCACACAACTCCACCAATTAGGTGTTGACCAAACCACTCCACCAATAAATTGTTGACCCATCAATTCCGTCAATAAAGTATTGACCAAACAACTCCACCAATAAGTTGTTGACCAAAAAACTCCACCAATAAATTGTTGACCAAACAATTCCACCAATAAATTGTTGACCCATCAATTCAAACCAATTAGGTGTTGACCAAACCACTCCACCAATAAAATATTGACCAAACAACTCCACCAATAAGTTGTTGACACATCGATTCTGTCAATAAGTTGCTGACCACACAACTCCTCCAATTAGGTGTTGACCAAACAATTCCACCAATTAAGTGTTGACCAAACAACTCCACCAATTAGCACTATAAAGTAATGACACTTATTTGCAGGTGAATTGGTAATGAAAGCACTCAATATTCTTAACGTGTCTTTCACCACATGTGTACTGTAACTCAGTTTTATAACAGTAAAGGTTGACAACCAATAAAATTAAACTGAGCTCGGACGGTTTGGAGTTATCTGCACATAAATGACGGCACAATGTAAACAAAACTTGTTGACATATGTGGTCAAAAAAGAATATTAACGATTATTCACATACACAAAATTTAGTTTAGTAAACATTACAAAAGTTTAAGAGACGAAATGAATTTTTTAAAACCAATTTATTTATCTTTCTAAGAACGTTTAAAATAAGTCACCAGGGATAAAGTCAACCCATCTTGTGTCACCTGACTTTGCTTTGGGACCTAAGATTTCATTTGTACTGTTTCTCGACCACCTGACACTTCGCATTAATGAGGAAACAAAATCATTCCTACGCCCACGGAAATGGGCCCAAGTATATCAACCCTCTAGTTGGACACACCTTCTACTTGTAGATTTACTTGCTCATAGAAGAGCTCAGAGAAAGACACAATGGATTAATTTGACTGGCTGTGCCAAAAATCTTTTTAAAATTCGATGCCAAGAGGAAACTCATTCTCTTTAGTTGCCTTTGGGGTTTTCTTGAAAATGGAGTGTATGATTTTGTCGTATATGTTGCATTGGAACAAAAAAGGTAAAAACAAATGTATATAATATAAAAATTTGAAATATCAGGGATGAGTAAGTAGGAAAAAAATCTGCTTTAAATTGGGGCTGGTACTGATTAAATATTTTAAATATTAATTGATTAATTTTCATTTAATTATATTTTATACAACGCATATATAGATCCAATTAAGTTGCGATTCTTTATTTCGAGATATCGTTAGATCGTAATTCAATGGCTCCCAAATTTTGTGACGTAACACAGCAAATTCGTTCTGCTATGCAAGAAAAAGGGAAGAAAAACCTCTTGTTTACGCATGTACGTCTAAATAAATAATAATATTACGAGGGAAAAGTGTTTAAGTAAAAAAATTTCTTAAATTTTAATCGAATTTTATTAATCAATTAAATTAATTTTAATCAAATAAAATTTCAATGATTTAATCATTAATTTACGCAGCCCTACTTTAAATGATAATTTATTTTTTTTATTTTGGAAACTATTTCCATTATAAAAACAAAGCAAATCTATAGATTTTAAAGAAACACAAAAGATACTTCAATTCCTTTTAATATTTTAACCAAAATTTACAAAATCTTGAATTGTTTTTACCAGAATCCTATTTTCTAACTGCCCTATACAGATTTAATGTAGCTATTCATTGTACAGAAAGTGACCAGACTAGGAAAAGGCAAGCTAATATTTGCTCATCAGTGGGATAATACCAACAAAAAAGAAAACTTATTTTTAAAAAATAAATAAAAGTACAAGATCAAATGAAAAAATGTTGTTTGTCAACAAGGACCATTCTCAATTTATAATCCAGCTTTTTTGACTGAATAAAAATCTTTGTAGCTTCTTATTATTTTAAATCAGATAAATCTGACAATTTCTAAGGCTTACTTTAATATTGTATTTCTGTATTTTTCTCAGTGAATCAGAGTTAATCAGACTACACCCTACTGGGGTGCCATCTAAACATTATCAGAGTTAATTTAGTTCCAGGATGTATTTATCTGCATTTTAAAAGTGTTCTGGGCAGGGCATGGTGACATTAAAATTTGATTATTGATATTGTAAAAGCAAAAAGCTGTTGGAAAACACTGGTACACAGCAGAATAAACTAAAAAAAATAATAAGATTATACAGCTTCTTACATGTATTCTTTTAGTGAAAGATTAAGAAAAACAAAAAGGTAATTTTTTCCCAAGGTAGAGATTAAAATTAAATCCAACTTTGACATTATGTTTTTTCCAACTTTAAACATGTAGAATCTAAATGCCTGAACTGGCTTTAAATAAATTATACATGTAATGTTAGTTTAGTACCTTTATTATTAATGTGAACTGTTCCTTTTTTTCCATTCAATAGTAGGGAATATATAATGTAAATTTAATTTAAATACTTGTGTTTATTTACTTGTGTTTCACTTTAATTAAGTTATACAATTTTTATGCCATTTTGTATGGAAATTTGGATATCCTGACTTTTAGGAATTTTTTTATCCTAACTAAAAGATTGGCATGCATGTTAACAGCTAACTGGATTGGAATCTGGTAGAAGTTAACAGGCTCCACCATTTAAGTCAACTCATTGCCACTATGCTGCTTATCTAAAATAAAGAGTTACTAGTGGGCCTTCATAAAAATGCACAATGAAAGGCTTACTTTATTTTAAGAGAAAAAAAACATGAATTAAATGGGTGCTAAATGAAAAAAACATTATGGCATTATAAATAAAACATAACTTTAAAAAATAGTTTTAACTGAGCAATCATATGGGTGATGTGGGGATGATTCTAGTAAATAATTTAAATTTAATAATGACCTCGCATGAAATGAGCAAATGCCCAATCTTATAAAAATAAGTAGTGCAGCACATAAATTTTAAACTTTAAAGATAAATGATTGTGGAATGTGGAACAACAGAATTAATAGAATGTTTACCAACACCTGTAAAAAATCAAAATAAAGTACCTATGTCCTGTCTCTAAACACTTCAAAAGTACTAACCATAAAAGGATTTTGGATATTGCAGTTACTGGCATATTATATGCAAACAACACATCTAGTATCTACCGTATATACTCGTTCTAAAAACCTTTTTTTTGACAAAATCTGGGGGAAAAGGTTGGGGGAGGGGGGGTCGGCTTACAAGCGGGTAATAGGTGATTTCTGCATGTACATTGAATGTCTGTGTTGTTATTGTAGATCATCAAGCTACTTGTGTACATACTACAAGATTCGACTGCTCTACCAGAAACTATAAAATATTATGAAACATCTGCACTTATCTTAGTTATTCATTTCATTTATTTTTAATTAAGTGTTTTACTAATTTTGTTTTCAACAATGAATTTTATCGTACGCGATATCGACACTGTTTAACTAACTCTTTTTTGTCTGGATCAACGCTACCATCATTGATTTTAAAAAGACGTTTTGACGCTTCAACAATGGGAGCGTTGAATTATTAAAACTGGATTGTTTTGTGTGTCTCCTTAGCTATTAAACTAATTTTAGTTTTAATTTAATCTAGAGTGGCTTTCCTTGAATAAAAAGTCGGTAATTTCTGCTTGAATGTTTTTTCACCACAAAAGAATCGTTTGAAATACTTGTTTTCATTTTCGTTTTGAAACATGGATATACAACCAGGTCAACAAGTTATCGATCTAATATTATTTTCAATACTATGATGCTGAACATGAAAAGGGTATTCTATTTAATAATGATTTAGATAGTAATTTCAAAATTTCCGATGAATCATGCGCTTAGTACTAGTAGTTGTAGTGAAATTTTCAATGAAGTTGACATGACAGTCATCTGTTGATGAAAAAAAGCCCCTCCCCCGTCTCAAATGCTTTGATGCACTGATAATATTTCTACTATAGACAATATGGAGTCTAATTAGAAAGCTGCGAAACTTTTTCTCTAAAAGTACTTTTTCTCTAAAAGTAAGTGTAATTTTAGATAGAATTTAAAATAATTTCTAGTTGTAATGCCTAGTATAGCTTCCAGTTCCTTTGTAAACAGTTCAATTTTGCCATTATTTTCCTGTATGAGTGACCATGGATATTGAGATCTAATGTTATATTTGTTTGTTGTTGTTTTTTTTTTGTTTTTTTGTGAAATTATTTTTATTACATTTCTGATTTTAAAAAAACTAAATTTTTGTGATTTTGAATAGGAATATGTAAAAAAAAAATTGGTGTTTTTGTTATTAAATGCTGTATTTTCACTAAATCGAAATCATATTATTTTATAAAAATAAAGTCGTAAGTCTGTGCTGCCTGAAAAAATTCTTTTCTCTTTAATTCAATATCAAATATATCATTACCTGTTAAATAATAAAACAGTTATTAACATTTTAAGATAGCATGGTAATCCACGAAAAATTTCAAGAATAGATAATTCCGTCAGGATGAGGAAAATAATTCCGGAGAAAAAGAGTTAAGAAAAAAAATACTGGTAACTCTTGCCTAACAAAGAGCACAACGACAAAGATTTAGCTTGTAGTTTTTTTTTAAAAATGTGTACCACTTTGTTTACGCTGTCCTGTTATTTTTTGGTTACACACTTTTAATACTTTTCTTTTCCAAAAAAAAAAAGACCACAGGTATCGGCTTATGAATGAACAGGCTATAGAACAAGTATATACGGTATATGGAAAATAAATAACAAGATCTAATAGTTTGAACCAAGTTCTCAACTTTACATAGCTTTAAAAACTTTTACGTCTCCCTTTTTAACTGCAATTTCTGACATTTGATTCCTGCTCTTCTTCGCTTTTTTTTTTTTTCCTTACACTTTTTCTTTTATAATAATAAATTGATAATTTATATAGTGATATACCCCAGTAAGCAACATTTTTCTCTACATAATTAGATGTTCTACAGTAGGTTAGATAATGGATGATGCATTTTAAATTAAATTTAAAAACTTTATTTAATTATTTTCATTGATGAAGGTATTTCCCAAATTGTCCACAGTTATATTTGTTAATTTTTCATTTATAGTTTAATTCACACAGTTTAGTTGTATCTCTTAGACTCATATATATATATATATGAGCAACAAAGCCTGTCCAAGGAAGTTCCAAAGACGTTTTTGGTGGCATGTTGAAACTCCCCTCCAACAGCCGTCTCGACATGTGCATCACGTCAAAAATACTATTCATAACCCAGAAAAACCAAAGTTTTTTACTATAAATCCCATTGTCTACAGTACAAAAAAAAAGTATTGGAAAAAAATATTGCACCAAAAATTACTCATTTTGAATGTCTGCGTAAACTTGTTCAATATGTAAATGAGATTTAATGTTTCTGATTGGCTGTAGGAGTCTGTAGGGTTGAGGGACCAATCACTATCAATGACCAGACAGAAAATTGCCTTTTATTTTATAGGATATACAGTCCTTATATTCTGTTAGCTACATGAATTGTTTTTTCTTGGTTATTAAAGCTTCCGAAGGGTTTGAACTGTGAACCCTAAACTACTCATCAGACAGACATTTTAACATAATGTAAGGAGCAAACTATATGCTTTTTGAAATGATCAAAGTATACATGGCATTACAGCAATCAGCGTAATGATCATGTGATAGTCTGCCAAAAAGATCCCTGGGTCGCAGGACGTGTAGACTTTTCATTAAAATTAACCTACAACCATAAATGTGGTATCTCTGAATTTCTGCATTATATAGATACACATTTAAATCCCTATCTAACCAATAATATCTTAATGCTATAACTATATTTAAAATTATTCATATTAATTAGTAGGCTACCACTACATAAAAGTGAATAGCTTCATTTTCAAGTAGGCATAACCTACAAAACAACAACAATCATAATTTAATTAGGGCCTAAACACATTATTTTTTATACTATCTTTATCAAAATTTGCTGCTAAGTAATTATAAATTGCTAAGCAGCAATGTTCAGATATTTGTGCGGCTCCACAGCTTAAAAAGAATATTGATGGCAGCCGTTAATATTGTTTTCAGTTTGCTTTGTACCAATATTCAATATTTTGCATAGGGACTAATTTACCTACTAGATGCTAGTAAGACTATTACTAGTAGTTACTAGTCCAAATTTGGGCAATCCTCCGAAGCCCAGTCCCAAATTATTTTGTGTGTGTTGTCTCATTTATAAACAATGACATCAACATAGACAACATTTTGTCAAAATGTACATATTTCAGTGTATTTTCATAAATTTCACAAAGACTGAAACGCATAATCATGTGTTGTTGGGCTATCAGAATGTTGCTCGCATAAACAATGAGTGGTAGATAACGCAGTTGTTGTGCACCTTAAGAGTTATGAGTTAATTCATTCAGTACACAGGGACATTCAAACCCAGACTATCGAAGGACTGTGGGTGCAAGTGAAACTTAAATTCCAGTGTCAGAGTGGTACAAGTCGTGTTTAATTTGCAAGCTACTTGTCGGCCTTTCAGTGGCCAAAAAGTCAAAATTGAAGTTTTCTGCAGCTATTTGCAAATGAAAATGCAAATTGTGTGACAATTACAATATTTAGTATTTAATTTGATTTGATTACTGGTTATTGGACAAAAAATAAAACTTGAGCTGTGATCTAACAATAAATAACATACTAATATACTAAATTATATTTATATATTTTCCTTTCATTAGTGTAAAATAATTTGGGACCAGGATTCGGAGGATTGCCCAAATTTGATTAGCCTTGGCTTGGGTTTGCCTTGGCAAGTACTTTAAATTATACATTATTTATTAATTTAATACAACCATAAAATTAAAATAAATTTTCAAACTTCAGGCCAGGAGTCTTAGAAATAGAAGTATTAGAAGACATAAATTGTCATAAAGAAAAGACATCAAATTTCAAAGTCACAAATATCATGAGTCATGAGTCTTAATCTTATTTATTTCTTATTTATACTATACCTATAATACTTTAAAAGTTCCTGGTTAATCTACCCAGGGCGAAAAGGCAAAGGGGAGAACTGTAACTAAATGAGTCTGAGGTCTGCAACATTCAGCAGAGCAGTTTTTTTATACACTCACACTACACTACAGTCACTACACTCTGTGATCACTGTCAGACTGTACTGAACTGTTAATTTAAATACTGTACTGTGCAGTGAAGTGTTTGTGACAATGTGAGAGCGAATGAGCGAATAAATATAGTCTATAATTAGCAGCTTCATATTCACTAATTAAATTAGTCTTAGTGAATGTGAAGACACAGACTCACAGAGCTGAAGACTGAAAACGAAGAAGGCAGAGAAGCTGAGAAGGGAGTGAGCTGAGCTTCACATTTCACACTTCACACTATTCACAACACAACAGAGAAGTAAATTTAAAAATAAGCCACTTACCTGCCTAGCTTCCGTCATTCTTATATCAATCAAAATTTATATAGTGTAATTTAAGAGCAAAATTTATTTGCACAATAATGTTTCAAATTTATTTTTTAGCACAGAAGCACAGGGATGATTCACACTGTACGAGCCTGCGGAAGTTATCAAGCCTCCATAAATCGCTGCTATCGTTAACGAAAACTTCCGGGAAATTTTAAAAAGCTTCACTACTTTTAAGAGTTAGATGACGTCATTACATACCTTAAATTTTCTCTTTCATTCTCTCTCTCTCTCTCTCTCTCTCTCTCTCTCTCTCTCTCTCACACACACTTGCTCTCTCTTTCTCTCTCTCTCTCTCCACAATCTCTCAGTATAATATTATTATTGATAAGTAATTTGTATACCATTTTCTTTTTTTTCCAGCGAATTTAAAGGTATTCAAATATTGGTTGGCAAAATTTTTTGTTTAATTTTATTGCATTTTTCATTTTTCAAATAAAATCGATTATTTTATATTTTTTAAAAGTACTTAGATCTATAAGTTAACATTATTTTACATAATAGACTATTATTAACAATAGTATGAGTACGCTACGTTTTATTAATTGTATATAATTATCTAATTTAAAGAAACACCTAAAAAACCAAGTTTTTTACTCTCAATCCTTTATATACTGACATAGCTATATTAAAGATGTTCGTTATAATACGCAGGGCAAAACAATCCTAAAAAACAAAATACTAGTAAAACATTTTAATATAATGCGCACCGATAGCGAATATATTTTTAAAAGGTATTGTCAATAAAATGTGCACCTTATTGCGTGACAGGAAATGTTGTTGAACAGAATACGCACCACGACACTCTTTCTCAAAAATTAATGTGATATCTTATCTTAGTAGATATGCAGACGCTCCTTCTATGTAGAAGATAATTGCGTCCACAGACCATGAGAGATGATGATCTGTTGGCAAGTGATGCAGCAGTCACAGGCCACGGGTATAGGGGTTCCACGCATTACCCAGCCGCCTAACTATTGTCAAGTTAGGTACCCATTCAGAGCTGGGTGAGTCGGGGGCTCCTCGAACTCGTGACCATCGGTACGCCAGTCGAGCGCGCTACCACTCGACCACCCCGTCCCATAGAGATAAATAATTTTAAAACTCAATAATTCAATTACAGTACATTCGATTTATCTGAAACCTTGATACCTAATTTTTATCATAGGCACGATTCTGCCTGCAAAATTTCAGTTCGCTAGTTTACGAGGAAAAAGGTAAAAAATCGATCCAAAGTTTTTTCGGCACGCACGCACGGCTCAGAAACCACAACTTAATATAAAGGATTTTTAAAAAACCATTTAGATTAAAGTGTTTAGATAAATTCAAATCTTTCAAAAAACTTGATTTAAGATACTTTTTTTTATAGTTGTTATTCCCCCACACTCCCTAGACTTAAATTGTATTTTTTTTAATGCTTTCCTAATTATTAAGCATTCATCATTCAGACGTTTAAGCGGTGACAGCAATATCTCAGTTGCAAAACCTTGAGTTTCAGCATCAGGCCGAAAAAGAATGAATGGTGTAATTGTATTTGACTGTTTTCCAATGATCAAAACGAATGGAATACAAACAAATTTTTAAATATTGTTTTAAATTAAATTATATACTATTACAGTACAGAGGCGTAACAACAACTTGGCATTGGGGCAATTGCCAAGGGCGCCAAAGGCTAATATTTCATTTTATTAAAATGTTCCTACCTTTTTTATATTTATCATTTTTCAAGAGCGCCAAAAATAAATTTGCCTAGGGCGCGGAAAACCCAGTGTCTGTTACAGTAATATACATATAATGTTTTAATAACAACGAGTGAGCAATACGTTACGATAGTTCATGCATTTATATATATTCAAGCACTTAATATATGTTTTTGTATGGATCAACCCCCCTGAATTAACTATAATACGCTTTTAGCCAATAAAATTAGACAAAATATAAGTTTATTTTAACATTTATTATACGTTATCATTTTGCATATGCATTTATCCAATCTATTCTTATTTACGTGTGAAGAGCAGTCCTATTATAAAACTAATAGATCTAATTTACTTTCTATTATATTTTACTAATTCTTTAACTCTTGGAGATCGAGTCAAAGTCATTGTATAGATTTAAATTCTTACCCTGCCTACTAGTTATAAATTTCTTCAAAATATAAAAATTTGATATTTAGGTTTAGATGCCAAAAAGACTGAGTATCGAGTTAGTGATGTGGTGTACCCCAGTCCTAGAACCAGGGTACAAATCATCAGCTTTAGGCTCTGTTGATAAGACTTGGTTTTACCCACACCACCACGGCTCAGCCCGACAGTAAGTTGGATTATAAATATATAGATCTACACAATTAAGAAGGAATAGTCAATATTTTATCAAGATAAAAGTCCTAAAAATAGTATCTTAGTGATAAAGTAATATATCATAATATATGCAAAGGGGGCATAAAAGATATTTAAATCGATTGTACAATCCCATTAATTATTTCCCTTTGGCAATGGACAACACTTTATAAAAATAAAAGATAAAATCAGAATGTTTACCTTGATAATGCTTAGAATTAAAGTGTAATACGTACAGGTATGCAATAAAAATATAAGAATGATTTTTTAAAAAATATATGTTAAACTTAAAGATTTTAAAAAATAACATTGGGCTTCAGTCAAGCCTTCCACCTTTTTCGGTCTCTTGTCAGTATTCTCAGCTCGTTCCCGTACTGGATTTATCTATACGCTTCAGAGGTTGTAGCTTAGGGGCCATCCATATTATATTACTTACGCATGCAGGGGGAGGGGGTCTTTGAAAATGGCATTTTGCGTATGGATGCGTACGGGGGTTAGGGGGGTCTCCACTGAATGCGTACGTACGCACAACAAATTTAATTTGTACAATACTATGCATGGTAACGTAAACCGCTGAGACTGCAAACGGCATTCGTGATCGACTGAGTCTCATCTTCATCTTATATGTTACAGACGCTCCTTCTGTACAGAAGATTATTGCGTCCTACGTATTTCTATGGTTTGTGTTTAGTCCTGTATTTTACTAGAGTTTTAAAAGATGATAAAGTGGTGGCTTTCCTGGTTTCTTCAGGCAACCCATTCCACGCCCGAATACCGGACGGAAAGAAAGAAAACTTGTATGTGTTTGTTCTTGCATATGGAATAAGAAAGGTGTTTTTATCTTTATGTCTATTTGAGGGTTGTATTAGGTTATCTTTGTGTTGTATTTCTAAATTAGAATTTATTGCCTTATGTATAATTACTAATTTACTCTTGGTTCTTCTATCCTCTAGTGTTTCAAGGTTTAATGATTTAACTAATGGTGTTACTCTTGTCAGTTTTGAATATTCTCCAGTAGGGGGTCCGCGGAAGGTTTAGAGTAAAAATAATAAAATAATATTTAAAAAAATTATTATTACGCAAATAAAAATAAAGAAAATTGAATACTGTAAAAGCGATTTTCAGGTCCTGAGCTAAATAAAGTTGTTTGACCTAGAAACAGAAAGAGAACTACGCAATTCTCACAGCTGAAACCAGTCAAAATGCTGGGTTAATAGATAGATATGTCAAGTTTGATGCGTGAGAAAGGTAGGGACCCTATAGGTAGGTGATAAAAATACAATATTTTAACAAAAATGACGATGATTGCGGGATTGGGTAAATTTTGCCGGTAAGTTGTATTTATCTAAGGCACAAAGAATCCAACATTCTATTAATACCACATTTGATATGATTGGACGATTCAAAATACGTGAATTAAGTCAGCAACAAGACATTTTTAAAATTCAAAAGTCGATTTATAAATATTTTCTAATATATATTCTGATAAAAATTTTAAAAATGTCATTGACATAGAAATCTCACCCGCATCCCCGCCTTTTTTTTTTCCAAAGTTTTAGATGGTGCAGTGTGAGACAGACTACTGAAAATAGTTTTGTACAGCAACGCAATTATGCTGCTACAAGCATAACTTGCCTACAATATAAAGTCTAGAAAAGTCGTAATCAACAATTATATTTATGTAATGCTGATACGAAGTAAATAAACAAATTTTCCCACTCCAAGGCTAAAAGAAGTTTATTATTGATAGTTGGAAGTTTTGATAAAGTTGAATTTTGTATTGTTATATATATAGTTTACTTTTGAATGTAAGTATTTTAAATATTTGAATACAATTGATATCTTTTGTAAACAATATGTTTCACATTTTCAATAAAGTAATACCTTAAGGTTAATTTTTTTTAAACTCACAAAGGGATCGTACGTTTTTTTGTTTTGTAAAAAAATTAAACAGAATTTAATCCGTACTTCTTATGTCAAATAATTCTAAAGGATTTTACTGCAGCATTCCATTGAAAAAATTAATAAACAATAGTTAATTTATCGTTTCAAATAATACATTTTATTTACAATTGTCCTTCTATTTTTGTGTCCTTTTAAAAGATGAGTGAACCCAAGCAAGAATGTAGTCAGTAGTGTTGAATATTTGAAGTATGGTCTTATTTCATCACCAGGAAATAATATTTTAACAATTTTTCTTTTTTTGTAAAAAAATAAATTAAAAAAATTAGACATTGTCGAATGATTCTATGAAATCTTCCAAGCTTAAAAAACATTTAATAAAAATCCATAGTTATAAAACAGATAGAGATTTAGCGGGGTTTTTTTAAGCGTCCAAAAACATATTTGAAAACACCATCACTTCAACGACTCGTGAGGAAATATCTAAGCTGTAGTGAGGTGATATGCACTGATTGGTTCCCTCAAGCAGCTTTCGACATCACGAAAAAAGGATTCCACTGAGCAATAATGCAGTCCAAAGAAGGATTAACGAAATGGCTCAGTGCGTTGAAATCTTTTTTATGTGAATACTTAAAAACTTCTGAATTTTCTCTACAGCTTGGCGAGCCCACCTTATCAGGAAACGAGTCTTTCCTTTTAGCTTATGTAAAATTTGTAAAAGAAGTAACTTTTTTGCCAAGAACTGTTGTTTGCTAAATGCTTGGAAACAGATACGAAAGGAGAAACGTTATTTACTGAATTAAAAAGATTTTTCGATGAAAAAGCTATACCCTTGAGTAATATAATTTCTGGCAATGGTAGGAAGATACCGAAGCTCTAGCATACTTAAAACAAGCAGTATCAAATGTATGTTCAGTGCATTGTGTTATTTATTGACATAATTTAGTTGCAAAAATCTTACTGAACGTTTGAATTAATCACCAAATTATGTCATTAGAGCAGTTAATAAAATCAAAAGGAATGCATTCAATGAGAGATTATTTGCTCAACAGTGTTTGGAAAATGATGAAGACTATAATCATTGACTACTTCAAGCATGTTTAAATCAAAATTATGCTTTCTTTAATTCAGTGCTGGAATTCCTGGAAGGCAAAGACAATGATTGGAGACAAAATTTAGTTGACTCAAAAAAATGACATAAAATATATGCCAGATTTGTTGGCCAAATTTAATTAAACTAATTTGAATCTACAAGGAGACCAATTGAATTTAATCAAAGCTAAAAGCGTAATATCTGCATTTGTTGCAAAACGTTTTCTGTATAAACTAAATTTAGGAAGACGATACAGTTCTCAGATTCAAAATCTTCCAAAATCGCAAAATAGTGATGAAGATTTGCTTGCCTAATGTCTAACATTTAATGCTCTTCATGAAGACCTGAACTAAAGATTTGAAGACATTCTTCAATTGGATATTCCCGACTGGGCATTTAAACATTTTGCTCAGGGACAAACTCAGATTGCAGACATAGATGAGTCAATAATAATACAGGAGCAACTTATTGAATTATCCGCAAATGAGGAAGTGAAACCAATGTTTGAGCAAGTATATCACAAATTCTGGTTATAAAAAGACATCCGAATTTTATATCCTAATTATGGGTAATTGTAGAAAGGTTGTTTGATTGCTTTACCGTCTTCCTATTTGTTAGAACGTGGACTCAGTGCAGCCATGAACCTCATCACAGAAAAATAATAAACCCCATAGACATTATTACTTGTGGGGATTGCGTTTGCTACTCACAAACATTGAGCTGGACATAAATAGACTAAAAAAATTATTAAATTCCCATCAAATTCATCCAGGTCATTAATTTTTTTTTAAATTAACAAAAATTACATTTAAATAAATAATTCTTCAACAAAATTTGTTTTTTAAAAATTAATAAATTTGTTTACTATACATTTATGTAGCGTTTTCACTTGGGGGTCCGTTGGCAAGTTTTGACTATAAAAGGGGTCCACGGGTAAAAAAAAGTTTGGGAACCACTGGTGTAGATGGTCCGCGGACCACATGTTGAAGACCATCGGCTTAAAGCACCCCAAAAAATTATTTGAGTGAACAATTGTCATATATACTTCTGTATTTTGTGATTGACTCAACACCTATTTAGATCAAAGTCATGAAAAATCTTAACCTTCTTCATAACGTAAACAATTTTTCTTTAGCTAAAAACCCTTTTTAAAAAATCTTCCGCCAGTTCTCCGGGCATCTTACGATGTCATCTAAATATTCTGCCAACCGCAGTCCCCTTGGCTGTTTATATTCTTTTGGTGTTTTCTATAGGAATTTGTCTCAAATTAACATGAAACTTGATACACCTTGATCCAAATATTAATTATCAGTTGCTCTTATCTTCTCTAAAACTCTTTAATATGTTATTGTAACAACATTCTGTTTAAAAGGAATGTCCATTTTGTGACATAAAGTAACAATTGAATTTGTTGAATTTGACATTTCAATGTTAAATATAGTGAACTCAACAGAATAAAATAAAACAACAACAAAAAATAAATAAAACTAAAGAGTGAGGCCGAATATTAAGAAAAAGTACTTACGAGCATTTTCATATAGTTTAATGACCCAACTAAATCAAAGTTCTGGCTTTTAGCTAATAAAAATAAGCATAATATTTAAATATTGTAACATTAATTTACATGTTAATCTGATCAGTACCCATTTGTGTGTTAAAAAATTACTTATTATGTAATATGCTTATTATACTTAATTATTTTTATTGTAATAAATTTTCCTGCAGCTGTATACTTTCCTTACTTATTCTTTTTTACTTTTATTAACTTTACTTTGGGTTCGACTAAATTTTGCAATTTTATAGGTTTATGCATAATTAAAATATGTTATTTATTATATTTAATACTAGCAGACCCGGTCGTGCGTTGCAACGATCTCAGTAAAAATGACTATTTAAGAATCCAATGAGTATTATGTTTTAAAAACAATTATGCCAGAAACCGACACGGAAGTGTGAAAAAAGTCAAAGTTTCATAGCAAATGGATAAATAAAATAGTAATTTAAAGGCTTAAAAAAAGAAAAAAAACGACATTAAAGGGCCAGGCTCTAAAATAAGTGATAATTTGTATTCAAGCTATGTTTCTCAATAATGTGTAAAATTGATTTGGGAATTAAATTATTAACGTGCATTACAAAAAAATTTGGGGAAGCCTACCCGAAGGAAGAACATAAAGAGTTCAGTTCCCTATAGTAATTATTTATAGACTCTTGAGTTTTTATAAGCAAAAAAAGACATTAAGGGCCCCAGGGCCCTTATTCGGCAAGATATAAAGCTCAAAACGATCTCAGTAAAAATGACTATTTAAGAATACAATGAGTGATGTTTTAAAAACTACTATGCCAAAAACCTACACGAAATTGTGCAAAAAAAAAGTCCAAGTTTCCTAGCAAATAGATAAATAAATTAATAATAAAAAGCTTTGAAAAAAAAAANACTTAAGCTAACACTAATTTTTGTAAAGGTAATATAAAGGAAAAAACGACATTTAGGGGCTCCTGTGCCCATTCTGCGCAAGATGTCAATTTCAAAAAGCTGTTCGTTTTAATTCAGTTTCATCATTGATATATTTCTCTAGATTGTTAAAAATTGAATGGGGAAAATATCTTAAGCATATACATTCGTGGCCCCCAGCCCAAAAGTAAATTACATTAGAAGTTTAGTGCCCTATAGCATTTTAATATGGGCTACCAAGATTTTGTTACAAATTTTGGTTAAGATCAATTCTTTTACACAAAACCTAACGTATAAACTTAATTAAAGAAAAAATGACACGATGGGGCCCATTCAGTGCCAGATGTAAAGTTGAAAACACCTGTTCATTTCAATTTGCATGATAATGGATATATTTGTCATTATTTGTCAAGATCTTTAAAT
Source organism: Radix auricularia (assembly GCA_002072015.1). NCBI lineage: Eukaryota > Metazoa > Mollusca > Gastropoda > Lymnaeidae > Radix > Radix auricularia. The sequence continues at coordinate 107,502 of MUZC01000752.1, read as the reverse complement.
AAAAATTGAATGGACAAAATGTCTTAAACATTAACCACCACCCCCTAAAAAAAGACAATTGGCACCCCCAGCCCCGAAGAATTAATCATTAAAAAATCAGGACCTTATAGTATTTTAATAGAGGCTATTAAGTTTTTTTAATTAAAAAAATTGGTTAAGATCCATCAATTTACCAAGTAGCTAGCGCTCAATCTATTTGTATATAACGCATATAAGCAAAAGTTGACATTATGGACCACCGGCGCCCCATGTGTGTTTAATTGACGAAGAAAGTTACCTGTTAACTTCCTGGGAGTGTACGCAATAGTCTCCAAAACTTTCATTACGATCGAATACATGGTTTAGTCAGCAATAAAGGACATGCACACACACACACACACATTCACATATACATATTTATAGATATAGGGGGAAAGCACATTTAGGGGCCCTCAGCCACATTCGGTGCAAGATGTCAAGTCCAAAATCTGTTCATTTTATTTCAGTTTCACATCATGGATATATTTCCCGAGATCGTTCAAAAATGAATGAAAAAATATCTTAATCATTTACAAAAAAGACATATGGGGCCCCTAGCTCCCAAAAAAATGACATTAGAAGTTCATTGCATTTAAGTAATTTTATATGGGCTATACCACATTTTTGTATACAGAGTTTGGTTAAGATCCACTCATTTACTCAGTAGGTAATGTATTCACTAATTTTATATTGCTCATAAAAGCAAAAAAACGCTATTAAGGGCCCCTGGGCCCATTCAAGGTAAGATGTCAATTTCAAATCTTCTGTTCATTTGAATATGGATACAAAGGGATAAGTTTATCATTATTTGTCTAAACCTTTAATAATTAAATTGGGGAATAAAATGTCAAACGTTTAAAAAAAACAGGTATTTTGGGCCCCCCACAGCCCGAAGGAGCTACCATAAGAAGTTAAGGGCCATATGGTATTTTAATATTGGCTATCAAGAATATAGTTGCAAAATTTGATTAAGATCCATTAATTTATCATCTAGATAGCGCTTAAACTAATTTTTATATAGCTCATATAAGCAAAAATGACGTTGTGGGCCCCCGGCGCCCCTTTAGTGTTAAATGGAGAAAAAAAATAACATTTACCATTCTGGAAAGGGTACTCAACGGTCTGAAAAATTTTCATAACGATTGAATACATGGTTTAGTCAGCTATAAAGGACATACACTCTCACACACATTTATATAGTAATAGATATAGAAGGGAAAACATATTTAGGGGACCCCGGCCACATTCAGTGCAAGATGTCAATTTAAAAAATCTGTTCATTTTAATTCCGTTTCATTATGGAAATATTTATTGAGATCGTTAAAAAATGAATGGTAAAAATATCTTTAAAATTTTCGAAAAAGACATGTGGGACCCCCCGGCCCCGATGAAATGGACATTAGAAGTTCATTGGCCTTAATTATTTTAATATGAGCTACAGAGTTTTGTATACAAAGCTTGGTTAAGATCCATTCATTTACTCAGTAACAAACGCATAAACTAATTTTACATAGCTCATAAAAGCAAAAAAAAAACGACATTAAGGGTCTCAGGGGCCCATTCAGGGCAAGATATCAAGTTCAAAACCTCTTTTCATTTCAATATGGATAATAATAGGTACATTTATCATTATTTGTCAAGAACTTTAATAATTAAATTGAGGGATACAATCTTAAACGTTTACAAAAACAGGTATTTTGAGCCCCCAACCCTGAAGGCGTTGCCATTAGGAGTTTAGTGCCATATAATATTTTAATATTTACTATCAAGTATTTATAAACCAATTTTGGTTAAGATCCATCAATTTAGCAAGTAGCTATCGCTTAAACTAATTTTTATATAGCTCATATAAGCAAAAAACGACATTAATGGCCCCAAGGCCCATTCAGGGCAATATATAAAGCGCAAAACAACTTTTTATTTTAAGATGGATAATAATGGATACATTTATCATTATTTGTCAAGACCTTTTATAATTTAATAGTGAAAAAAAATCTTAAACATTTACGAAAACGGGTATTTTGGGCCCCCAGCCCCAAAAGAGCGGCCCTTAGGAGATGACTTACCTACAGTATTTTAATATTGGCTATAAAGAATATAATTACAAAATTTGGTTAAGATCCATCCATTTATCAAGTAGATAGCGCTTAAACTAATTTTTATATAGCTCATATAAGCAAAAATTCACATTTAGAGCCCACGGTGCCCCTTTAGTGTTAGATTGAGAAAAAAAAGTAGCCAGTTACCATTCCGGAAGGGTACTCAACAATCTCAAAAATTTTTGTGACGATCGGATGAATTGTTAGTCAGTTACAACGGACAAGCACACACACACACACACATACAGACATACTTTGATTTTTATATATATATATTTTAAACTTCTTTGGGTGATTGGATTTTTAAAATATTTTTTAAAAAAAACACAAAAAGACTGAGTATCGAGTTAGTGATGTGGTGTACCCCAGTCCTAGAACCAGGGTACAAATCATCAGCTTTAGGTTCTGTTGATAAGACATGGTTTTACCCACACCACCACGGCTCAGCCCGACAGTAGGTTGGATTATAAATTTATATCAAGAAGGAATACTAAATAGTTTGATCAATATAAAATTCCTAAAAATAGTATCTTAGTGATTAAATGCCAAGGGGAAATAAAGGACTTAAATCTGTTTTACAATCCCATTAATTATTTCCCTTTGGTAATGGACCACAGTTGGTTTATAATGCTTATCCGAATGCTTTTTTTTTTTTTACTTTTTTTAAAAAAATATATATCATATATATATTTTTTATAATGCACAAATTAATTTGTAATACAGAAAAGAAGGCAATAAAATAAAAGTATGATTTTATTTTATTGTCTTATAGAAGAAATTTATTTTTTATACACACTCAAAATTATAATCATTATTTTTCCTCCATGTTCATTCCTTATGGAGCATCAGGCTGTTGTAGTCTTTCACTTAGATTTATCTTTTACAAGCATTCCCAGCTCTATCCTGTTCTCTCTGTCTCATCTGACACGAGGTCTCCATTTCTAATCTAGAGCTTGTCTTGTTTTATTGTTGTCTCAAATCCTTAGGGTGTGTCACGTGCCAATCTATCTCCATTTCATTTTCTTTCTAGGTTTTTGTTTTTGCAATGATTTCTTATTGACACCTGTGCACCATGCCCCTAGCTTTTGGTGATTTCACTATTGTCGTACCATTTTGTTTGTCATATATGTCTCAGACAATAAGGCATAACTATGGTGGTGTCACCCGGGGCTCATGGTGTCACCCCTCACGACTTAAACCATGGAACCTTAAATTTAAGTTTAATATGGTTTACGTTTGTAATTTTCAAAATTAAAGTCGATCTTTATTTAAGAGTTATTTAATCCAGAAAGTAACGGGGCATTTTGACTTAAAAATAATTCGAGTAAATTCTCACTACCTTTTCCCCTTTAACAAAATTAATTAAAGGATTCACTTGCTTACGTTTACAGCTGCACGAGTGTCAAAATATGAATTGTAGATGAAATACTTGAATAGAACATATTATATCTTCAATAATAATATTATTAATATGCTATAGGCTATACTAAGTCTAAATAATGGTCAGACAAGACTTTTTCAACGTTAAAGATTCGTCGCTGCTGTTGCGGTTCTGATTGGCGTCGTGTGAAAATAATTTCGTGTTAAAATATGTATTACAAAAAATACCAATACCAAAGAATATTAAGTTTCTTAAAGTACATGTAAAACAAAAGACACCACCTCTTTCATGCCCTACCTTTTAAATTTCTCTCCGGTGCGGCTGTTTCTTTCCTTTTTTTTCTCCTACTTTGTTTTACAGTAGTTTGTCGGGACTATTTTATTATTGCACGTAAACTGTTTTTTTTTTTAATTAATAAGTTTAAGCGTTATTTATGTATTTTCATTGTGTTTCGTTTTTCGTCTAGGCGTAAAAGAATTGGTGTAAACCGGGGAGGTCCAGCCCTAGTGATACCACTGCTCAAACATCTATTGATAAAGGTCTGTTTTCTTTTCGTAATAATTTCTGTTGTTCTCCATGCTTCTAATAATCCATACAACAGTGCTGCTTTCTCGTTTGAATTAAAATTCTTATTTTAGGTTTATTGGAGATGAAGAAAGATTTCCAAACTGATTATTAGTGTGTTAATGCTCATGTCTGTAATGGTGTTTTAATTAGTATTAGCGTATTATGTTTTGATCTGTTCCCCCAGACGTAGTGACCACACTGCCAAGGAATGTGAGGCTATCTCCTTATTCTAAGTTTTAGTTTACTAGTTTTATGTCTCTATCTTGTATAAAGCATTTTTAGTGCAAAACAAATTTGTCTACTTTTTTCAGTGTCTTGACTTTGGTGCTTTACTATAATTAATTTTATTATTTAAAAATCCTATTAATTATCAATAATTATCAATAGTATTCTATTAAATCTACTTTGGGGCTGCCCATAAATGACGTCAAAGAAATTTGGCCGTTTTTACCCCCCTCCCCCCTCGTCACACTTCGTCACAAAAACTTAGACCCCCCTCCAATATGACGTCACAAAGTTGTATTTTCTATTTGAAAATGAGCATGTTTCAAATCACTTATTTGCAGTGCTTTTTTTCTGAAGAAAAAGGTTCCGGAACGCATATTTATGTCCGTTTTGTCATAAAGAAATAACACTGAAATGAGTGTAGAAAACATAAAATTTTAGATTATATCAAAGAAACAAAATTACAAGGTTTAAACTGTTAAGTTTTATTAACTATGTAGGCTAATCTACTAAAAAGACAACCTTTGAGGTTTTACAGCAAGTTCCACATTTTTCGCATGTTTTCATTTGACAAATCATCTCGATTTTTTTCCTGCTTTGACTGTCTACAGCTGAATGTATTCCTCGAAGTAACCACGAATCAACGTACTTTGAAGGATCGAAAAATGTGAGAGGTGGACCCACCAATCTGATGAATAACAGGGACGAAACTGTTTTTGTCATCAAAGAAGCCCTGGTTGGGGTGATTATAAGATTCATCTGCGAAAATCCTCTCTCGCACTCACTAGAAGAAATAGAAATAGGCTAGTATGTATAGCACGAATCAACGGAAGCAGTGTTTCTGGATATGTCTTTTCCATAAGGTATTCACGGAATCCACGAATCATTTCTCTTTCATTTAGTTGTAGTCTGTTTGACAATTTTCTAATTTCCATTTCTCCAAATGTTATCTGGTTGGTAACGTTTTCTGACCACTGTTTTTGATCTAATATGTGAGCCCACTGAGCTAATTCAGCATCTTCGTTAGTAAGCAATCTGTTCTCAATTGAATTCTTTAGTTTTTTGTAAAAGGCGTTAGGATGAATAGGAGGATCATTAGGTGAGTTTTTTGTGTGTAATATAACTCCATGAAAGCTGAGATGCTCGGCGGCAGCTGTTGCAGTTTTATAGTATGTGCCTGCATTTTGACTTCTTTCCTCAAAGACTTGTACAAGTGCCTTTATTTTTGGATTCGCCTTGTATAGATCTATGTTGCGCTCCTGTAGATCCAAGCTCAACTCAGATAATTCCTGAAGAGCATCGCACATTAATCCTAGATCCATTATAAATTCTGTAGATGTAATTTTCTTCTTCAGGCCTTCATAAGTGCACTTATCACTTGCGCTTCTTGTTGGATCATTTGTCGCTTCTTCAAAATGCTTCACCAGCGCTGCATAATTATTCCACACTGCAAACACCGAACGAAAACTAGATGATAACTATCGCGTGTGTCAAGGTATGAGAATCATTGTCAATGAGTTGTTCTGAGTTGTTGTGAGTTGTGGTGACAATGTTATGAACTCTGTTCAGTTGACGGACTTTTGAATGTCAGGCAATGACTTGAGAGTGCGCGCAAGGGCTATAATAGTGTGGGTCTGTGTAGTGTGAGGGAGGCGAGTGAAAAAAAAGATAGGAGAGACTAGTAACGTCAGAGTGTGGACGTTAGTCCAGGGCTGTGTTTGTTGAGACAGTGTGTTATCGAGGTTGCTCGAGCACTGTGAAGACTGTGAGCCTGTACGCCTATGCTGTGATGTCTCGATGGCTGTATGGACTGCAGTGGAATGCAGATAGTGACGAATTTATATCTCAATAAAGAACTTATGATCTTTGACAAGAGTCTGTCTTATTAAGATTGTATCCAGAACCCAGAACGCAACAGTGGGGGCTACGTCAGTGGACCTCTGGAAACTCTTGTCGAACATCGAAGTGTCGGCCACAGTCATCAGGTCCGATGTGTTGTCTGTAAAGTCTGCGAGAGAGGCAACCGCCTCGTTGCTGGCCTGTGTGTTGTAGGGGACTGTCCTGTCCTTGATGGAGACATCTGCCTCCTCGTTGCTGGCCTGTGTGTTGTCGGGGACTGTCCTGTCCTTGAGGGAGACATCTGCCTCCTCGTTGCTGCCAGGTGTTGTCGGGGACCGTCCTGTCCTTGATAGAGTCATCTGCCTTCTCGTTGCTGCCAGTGTGTCGTCGATGACCGTCCCGTTATTGAGAGAGACATCCCCTCCTTGTTGCTGCCAGTGCGTCGTCGATGACCGTCCCGTCATTGAGAGAGACATCCCCTCCTCGTTGCTGCCCAGTGTCAACGGTGTCGTCGGTGGACAATAACAATTTAGTTGTATTTCATGGACAAATGTGTAGTGCTTGTTTTTCATATGTGTGAAAGTGTGTTCTCTGGTTCTGGCAATCAAGGCAAGTACAAATAATTATTTTTTTTAAATGATTGTTAAAATTCAGAGTATTGTGTAATAGGAAATCGATGTCAGATATGTTTTTTCCTCCAACCCTTTTGTCCTAGTACAATAGTAGGAAGTACAGATGGAAACTTTGCAATTAATGAAGGAGAAAATTTAGTTTTTTAGAAAAGCAGGGGAACAACTTATCTTATTTTATCTTAGATATACAGACGCTCCTTCTATGCAGAAGATAATTGCGTCCACAGACCATGAGAGATGATCTGTTGGCAAGTGATGCAGCGGTCACAGGCCACAGCTATAGGGGTTCCACGCATTACCCCAGCCGCCTAACTATTGTCTAGTTAGGTACCCATTCGGAGCTGGGTGACTCGGGGACTCCTCAGGCCACGAGAACAAATCCTCGCCTTCGTGTGGATTCGAACTCGTGACCATCGGTATGACAGTCGAGAGCGCTACCTCTCGACCACCACGTCCCACTTAAGGGAGAGAATTTAAATGAATATGTAAGGGCTAAATGGAAAGAATTCCAAGCAGAAGAAAAAGTAAGAAAACAGAAAGAATATGACGAGAAACAGAGACAAAGACAGAGAGAGTATGAAGAGAAAAAATTAAGGGAACAGAGAGAATATGAGGAAGTAATAAGACAGAGAGAGAGGGAACATAAATTAAAATTGCTAGAAATAGAAGCTGCAGGAAAAAAATATAGGGAAAGTAGAGAAATAAAAATAGAGTCTAGGAAAGCGGAACAAAGAGAAGAAATTATTGAAAGTGCAAACATATGTTTTAATTTTAATATATATGTAAGTACATGTAATTGTTTTTGTACTGATGAAGGCATGAGCCGAAACGTCTACCATTATTTGTATTAGTTGATAATAAAGCTTTAATTTATTGTTTCCTTACACAAATAGTCTGTGTAATTTGTTTTTTTAATAAAAAAGCTTTATGCAGTCCTATTCTGTACAGTAAAGACCAAACATTCCAAGCAAAAAAAATATATAAAAGTCTGTGGAAAAAGGTGCCGGAACGCCGTTCCGGTGCGTTCCGCCAGAAAAAAAGCACTGCTTATTTGTCATTTTATTATAAATTTAGTGTGAGGCTGCACTGAGCACTCTAATATCGTAACACAGTAACGCGCTTGAATCCATGTATAGCGTCATAAAATAAATAGTTATAAATCGAATACTTCAGTGGAACATTAATTTAAAATAGCGTGTTTTGACGTTACGTCATAATTCTTAAACTCCCCCCCCCCTTCCCCATCGTCACAAAAGTGGGAAAAATGGAAAATCTTGAGTTAATGTGAATTAATTATAGTTTGAGAGTATCCAACCAAAATTACAAATAAAGAGATTGGCTTGGTCCAGAGGAGTAATTAGAAATAACTAATAAACTTGGCAACCCGCTCCATTGAAACATTTGATTAAAGACGGAAAAGTAATTTGAATGTTAATAATGTTATATAATTCGTGTTTCAGGTGTAAATTTATAGAAATAATAAATTGTTTTGTCTCACTCGGTTTACATAGTCCACAAGAGATTATAATACTTAATTTCACTGCCCCAACAACGTAATCACGTAATCACAAACGAATTATTTCTTTAAAAAATGAATACATAGTTGTTGAAAGGAAAATAACGATTGTTGAACCGAAAATAACAAAAGTAATTCAGAGTGTTCCTACAAATTTCTTGAAAAATATGAAAAGCAAATCCTGCTTAGTTGAGTTAATTCTTGCTTAGTTAAAGCTTTGATTGTTACAGTTTAATCTGTGTGTAAAAAAAACAAAACAACCCCAACAACAATAGCTAATCAATTGTTATGTAATAAGTTGAGTAATATTTATTTTATAATGTAATTGTAATCATTTTTTCTTGTAGCTCTACACTTTCATTGTTTATTCTTTTTTGCGATTAGTTTACTTAACTTTTGGTCGACTAAATTTTGCCATTATAGATTTATACATAATTGAAATTGATATCTTGCATTCAATATATTTAGAGGTTTCTTTATATAATTGTTATATATTTCCTTAAATGATTGGATATTTTAAAATAAAAATAAATGATTTTAAAAAACACAAAAAGACTGAGTATCGAGTTAGTGATGTGGTGTACCCCAGTCCTAGAACCAGGGTACAAATCATCAGCTTTAGGCTCTGTTGATAAGACTTGGTTTTACCCACACCACCACGGCTCAGCCCGACAGATAATAGAATTTTAAATATATGTAGAGAGGAAAATTTATAGTTGCTTGGTCATATACCTAAAATAAAAGTCCTAAAATAGTAGCTTAATAATTGAAGGAATTGTGCCAAAGGTAAATAATGAAGACTTACATTAAAGTTTAATCTTTGTTTATGGGGATCAACGGTTAGTTCCCTTAGAAAGTTTCGTTTATAATACATGTAATTTAATAACTGTTTTAGGGTTCACCGCCAAAATGGCCCCTGACAAAACGGCCCCGGAAAAAATGGCCCCAGACAAAACGGCCCCGGTCAAATCGGCCCCTGACAAAACGGCCCGGGACAAAACGGCCCCCTGACAAAACGGCCTCAGACAAATCGACCCTGGACTCATATTTGTTAGTTAATGGAATAAGATTTTAAATACTTATTTATACTCGCCGATTCAGTGTCAGTTTTAGTTCACAAAGAACAATAATAATAACATCACAAGAACGAATTTAATAACAGTTAAACTATACGGTAGCAAGTCACTATTGTTTGTTGAGAAGAAATTATGTCACAACGTCACAAGAAATAATTTTACAATTTGACCACTTTCATAAAAGGTGAATAAGTTGAACAAAGGTTAAATTAACTTGAAATTTAAAAAAAAAATTTTTTTTTTTTGTAAAAGATGTCTACAATTTGTCTGGGGCCGTTTTGTCCGGGGCCGTTTTGACCGGGGCCGTTTTGACGGGTCACCCTGTTTTAGAATTATTAATTTCTTGATTATACACAGGCACCAAAAGTATCAAATAACAAATATTAACGATTTTCTCAGAATGCCTCAATCATTAAGAAGAGGTTAAAAACACAATAAAAGTATAATATAATTCAGTATCTCTAACTTTTCCGGGGTACAATTGCACTTTTTTTTTAAAAATATATTTTTTTAAATTTGTTTTTTCTTATTTACCTGATAATATAATCAATGTTACCTTTAAGATGCACTCTGCACAGATATGACCGAAGCCACACAGCAGTTTAAAATTACAGTACAGCAAATTTTCTAAAATATTGCACAAAAATGTATGTAACTTTGCACACGCGGTTTTTTTTTTTTTACCTAACCCACAGACCAAGGAACCTCAGAGGGAACATTGAACACAACATTACTTTAACCCAATGACAAGATTCCTTTCCTAATATGAAAGACTTGAAGATAATTAAATTCTGCTATATTGCTCTTAAATCCAGTCATTACCGATACTAATACAAATTATAATATAATAAATTCATAGGATTAGTCAGAGTCTAACATGGAATGGAATTAATTGAAACTCATTCTTTGCTCATAAAATGATTTAAATCTTTCAAAGCACCTTTCATGGGATCAATATTTCATTTAATACAACATTTCATGTGTTTTTTCAAATTACATTCAGATTCTGTTTTTTGACATCCCCATATATTGAAGTCAAGGGTAGTTGTTCAGCCACCAAATATTTTTTGTGAAAGCAAGCCATAACGTACGGTTACTAAGAGATGAACTTTAGGTAAAAATTGAACAAACTCTTAAAATAGGATAAAGAAAAATCAAAGCCATCCATTTTCTTATGTTACATTAAAATTTAATAACTAGTTTATGAACCACTTTATTAGTTTTTTAATTGTACATAACATTTCTTTATTGGCAATATTTTAGTTTTACTATATTTCAATACAAATTATAGAATACAAAAATAAAATTGATTTTTATAGAATTGTAATATATATGGTACATTTAAAGTTCCAATAAAAACATATTCACAACATACATGAATATAAATTGTGATTGACATTGACATTGCACATTTTAATAATTTTATAAAAACCATTGGCATTTAAATTAAATGAATTTGAAACATTCAAGGAAAAACTTCTTTGATATCACCCAATAATGTAAAGGTTATATCTATAACATCAAAGATCTGCAGCTTCTAGACTAGATTTTACTTTGGATGTCAATATTTTAATCTTTCAACATTTTTATTCTCTTATTGTTCTTGATTAACCTTTGACTGTTTTTTAATTACAATAAATAATAAATGTAATTAAATTTCTAGCATAGTAAAAGAAAATAATAATAGGGCTGTTACTGATTAACAATTTTTTGTTACATTAATAAAGAACAAATTTAATTGATTAATTACATTTTTATAATGCATATATAGATCCCTTTGAGTCATGATTCATTATTTTGTGTGAAATCAGTTAAGTCTCTGTAATTCCAAAGCTCACAAATTTTGTGACGTTACACATCAAATTCGTTCTGCTATGCATGAAATAATGAAGAAAAACATCTTCATTTACATATGCACGTCTAAGTAAATAATAATAATTTTAAATAATACGATGTAAAAGTATGTAAGTAATAAAAAATATAAGTTATTAATAAATTGGAGAAAACAAATGTTAGAATTATTTTCTTAAATTGTAATAAAATTTTAATGGATCAAATTAATTTTAATGATTAAAATTTTTAACAACTAATTGATAAATTAATCTTTATTTTCCTCAGCCCTAAATAATAATAAACTGATAGTTTATATAGCCCTGTACCCCAGTATTCAACTGGGCTCATAGCACTGTAGCACTATACAAAAAATAGTAATAGACAGATAGTTATCAATGCATACAATTATTTCAATGGGAAACATTCATATCCTAACTACAACATATAATGACAAAACAGTACTTATAGTAGTACACATATAATTATCAATGCATTAATTGTGAATCAGGCATATCCTAACTGCAACATAAAATGACAGTACGTTTAAATAAATGTTTGTTTAATTAATTTTAAAAGTAAAGTTTGAAGAGGTGTGTTTTTAGCGTGCAGTCTTGAAAGCCTTAGTACAGGGGTCTCCAACTTTTCTAGATCTTTCACCAAATGTTTTAGTTCGTGTCTTAGGTACAGAGAATATGTGTGTCTGCAGAAGAGTACAGCTGACAAGTGGGTGAGTAGACAGAGAGTTCAGTAAGATAGAAAATGTGTGAGTCAGAAAAGAAGTTGTGACAGCAAACGGACAGTTGTAACCAACTACTGCTTGCATAGGGAGCCAATGAAGTAAATAAATCAGAAATATAGGAAAATCCCAAAGAACATATCAGCTTGCATGACATAATTACTTCATCATGTTTTTGTATCCAGAAGGCACTAATAACAAGGTAAGAATAACGAGGTATGAATAACAAGGTACATAAAACGTGGCCACCAGCAGTCAACACATAAAATATATCAGATTAGATAAATTAGATATTAAAATAAATGAGATAAATATATATATATATATGTATCTGATTACAATACAGTGTGTCAGATTTGACTGGTTAAGATTATAGTACATGAGATTACTTCAATGTATTCATAATAAAATTCCTTTTTACCAGCGGCATCTAGAGATGTTAAGAAATTAAAACTAATGTTTTCAGATTTTTAAAGCTAAAATTAATTACTAAAGACAAAAACAAGTTGTTGTTTTTTTTAAAATACATAAATTTTTTTCTAATGAAAGTTGAATTACAATTTTGTGAAGATCAAAGCAGAGAAATTGCTGGATGAATTACAGTCATTTAAATTGTTGGTAAATTTAACAATGTTCAATGTAAAATTGAAGGATAAGAAGAAAAGGTTACCGTACTTAGTAAAGTCATCAGCTCTTTAACAACAAAACTACTATATATATATACTATAGGGCAAGACTGTGACATTTTTTATGTTACAGTCATCAGCTCTCTAAACAACAAAACTACTATATGGCAAGACTGTAAAATTTTATATGTTACAGTCATGATTTTCTTATCTGGATTTTCATTACTGTTGTTGAGAACATAACTTAATGGAGCACATGTCAGAATAGAAGTTAATAGTAATAATAGAACCTTGTTCATATCTATAAAGCCTTGTTCATGTCTAACATGCAGGTTTATTAAAAATAATAAAGATTTCTATGTAAAACCTATATGTCCAATGAAACTGATCATTGCTACCAGCTGTTGATTTTTAATCTCAATCCCATCCCCACCCCACCCACACCATTTCATGTATAGATTTTACCAAATATTCTGTCAATTTCTGTAAAATAAGGAGAAAATATTATGCACCCCATGTTTTACAAGTATTATTAAGAATCTCCTTAGGCTACATTATCAATATTAAATGGGTTATTTGTAGGGCTGCGAAACTTATCGATTAATTTCTCAATTAATCGGTAATTTTTTTTATCGATTAAAGTTATTTTAATCGATAAAATAGAAATTAAAATTAAACAAAATATTTCAAACAATTTTTTCGTTTTATTAATAAATAATTAATTATGAATAATTAACAATTGTTTTTTTGCATACAAACTTCTCAATTTAAAAAAAGGATATTTAAAGTGTGTTAAGCAATTTTATAAGGAAAATATTTTAAAAATAAACATTGTTTTTACTTAATTAACAATAACTTTTTTTAATTCATTGACATTAAATTGAACTACTTATATTTAAAATATATCCCCTAAAAATACAATATTTTAAAAAAATTAATAACTTAAGTTATGGGCATTTTATGAAATTTTTCGTTTCATGACGTCATAAATCTTATTTTCAGCTTTAATCAAAATTATCGATAAATTATTCGGTAATTTTTCAAAAGTTAACGATTAAATTTAAATTAATCGATAACAGCCCTAGTTATTTGTATTAGCATTAATTTGACATGTTACCAAGGAATTATGTTATTTGATAATTAGAATACCAGAATCCATCAAGATATAGGCAAAAACGTCTTTTGACAAATAATCTTACCCAGTCAAAGCATTGTTCTATGTCAGTCAAACATTTTTCTGAATGTTTCTTCAATGTCCAGACATGCACACAATGATAAGTGATACAACTAGGGTATGGAAGAAAATAGTGGTCATTATTTCTTGACTTAGAACTGAGAATAAAGTTCTCATACTTTTTTCCTCCCAAAATATAGTTTAAAAAACAAAAAGTTATTTTTAGGGATTCAATTGATGTCATTCTAACTGAATTAATTATTTAAAAAAAAACATTTTGTTATTTAAGATCTTTTGAAAATTGTATTTTACTTAATAAATACCAGAATTGTCATATAAAAATTTAGTGGTTCACTAAAGAGATATCATTTTTTAAAATATCCCAAAGAAATGAAATGTTGGAATGCTGATAATACTTATATACTGTTTGGAAATGACTAGTTAATTAATGTTTCATTAGATGTTTCATAATTTGCATTTCAACTACAATCTGCAAACTTAATTTTTTTTTTTTTTTAATCATGAAATTTCAGCATAGCTGGCTAATGAATATACAATTTATTTTCTTAGTCAGTTTAAGGATCAGTTTTTATTATTTAGTCATGAGTTTCAAGATGTAAATGACTTTGATGTCTGCCATTTGGTTGAGAACCAACAGTTCTTTATTTAGAGCTGAGACTGAGATGTGGACATACAGATGATAGTGGCTGAAACCTGTAGCTTGTTGACATCTGCTGTCCAAGTCATTAATCCACCTGGTTTATTCTCTGATGATGTTGGGTTTCCAGTCTGGTTGTATAACATCATTTAATTCTTTGGCATACAAGTCAAGTCTTTGTGTCATCTGAAATATAAACATTAAACAGTTCTGTGAAATCTAGTTTCTGAAATATAAAAATTAAACAGTTCTGTGAAATCTAGTTTCTGAAATATAAACATTAAACAGTTCTGTGAAAACTAGTTTCTGAACTTAACATTAAACGTTTTTGTGAAAACTAAAATAAAAATAGTGAACAGTTCTGTGAAAACTAGTTTCTGAACTTAACATTAAACGGTTCTGCGAAAACTAAAATAAAAATAGTTTACAGTTCTGTG
>MUZC01000752.1:46644-57812 GCA_002072015.1 Radix auricularia | reverse complement strand
ATACAGTGGAACCCACTTACCTCGAGCTCGCTTAGCTCGACCACCCCATTAAGTCGACGGTTTTTATTGGAACCGCCAAATTCTCTCTTTGTCTTAGTATTTTCTCGTCGTTTAATTCGATTTTTTTAAGTCGCCGAAACCTCATAACACGAGCACAAAAAAGGTCAAATTTGCCACTTAACATCGGTTATCTCGATCCCCATGACCAATCGCCAGCTTTTGAAAATGTTTCACCAGGGTCTGCTGGTGACGTCACAGCCCACTTGCGTTTTGCTCTCAGCGCTGTGTTGCTTCTGGTACTATGGCAATGCGATCAGCTTGGGATGTGTGCTGGTGACGTCGTCATCATAGCCCACTTGCGTTGAGACCTGTGCCTGTGTTGCTAACTTAAATCGCCAGTTTCAGAGATGTGTTGGAGAATAATAAACGTTTTTATCGATAATGGACGTTGGTTTTTATTTTAAATTTGTAAATTTCTGCTGTCAGTTGGTGCACATATACCTTTTGTTGTTAGCAAACATGTATGTACAATTTTATAGCATGCCGATAGCTTCATCAAACAAATAACGGCAATGCTGTTGTGTTTAAAAAAAACTCTAAAAACACGTGCATGAACATTATCATTTATTAACGCTAGTGATGGGACGATACCAAAATCATAGGCTCCCCAGATTTTTAAATATATAATATAACAGACTACAGACAGTTTACCCACCCCCACTCTCAATCTCCCACACCATTAATGTTGGTTAGTCCTATTAGCATCAAGTTACCGAAGGAATTGTAAGCTGAGGGGATTGTATGGAATAATAAAATGTACCGTGTGTAAACTTGTTGTCATTGGCAATCATTCATCCTTCAACCTCATTTTGACTATTACATGTACTGTACTACTGCTTTGTTCTCATTGTTTCATTCATAAGAATTTGCCGTGTGCAAAAGCCATTTAACTATTGGTTAGAATTAATTAAAATATGTCAAAGTTGAAGGTTCAAAAGGAGTACCTAATTTATTTGTGTACGTTTATATAGAGAAGACTTCGCTTTGTCATGAGTCATATATAGGTCACGATAGACCATTCCGAGTCCAGAAGAGAATGGTTCGGGGACAATGAGGGGATGTGTAGGCTACTTATTTGTGTAGCTTGTAAGGAAAATCAAGCAAGTCGCTTCGAAGCCACAGTATCGCTCAATCTGGGAATCACCGCAAAACGGCGTTATATTTAAACTTAAACGGTCTTTAAAAACGAACGGTCTTAACAACCTTAAAGAAAGAGTGAAGAAATAGGGTCCCGATATTCCGATACGATTCTGATTAATCGTCCCATCACTAATTAACGCACAACACGTACATATAGAAATTTCAAGCGCATGTTAATATTTTGCCGCCATATTGGTTTTCGCTTTAACTCGATCATCGGTTATGTCGATGCCATTTTTCATTCCCCAACGCCGTCGACTTAAGCGGTTTCGACTGTATATATATATATATGTAAAATACAAAAGAAACGTGCCTACTTAGAGTATCTATAATATGGAATTCCTTACAATAACTTACACTAATATTTCATATTATTTAAAAATTATAATTTAATATGGCAATTAAACAAAATTATTATTATTTTGAATTTTATTTCTTTGTGATAAGTTATTTTATGGGCTGGGTTTGAAATTAACTTAATATATTTATTACATAGATTATATAGTTATATAGTTTATAGTAGGTTCACAATTTAGTAGTATTAAATTAATACAGTAATTCTAAGCAACATAAATTATAGTTTATTAAACTTTTATTGATTATTGCAAGTTTGGTTTAGAACTACTGTATTACTGTATTACTACTACAATTGCAACTATTGGTTAATTACTTAAATTTAAATTACTAATAAAGAAGTAGCCCTGAAAATTATTATTATTAGGTATTATTTCCACAGACCAAAGTCCTTAATTTAAACTGCCGTAGTCATAATTTTTTTTTTTTTAAATGATATATCTCAGAGTATCTGTACTTAGTAAAGGCATAGGAATAGGCACAAAGGCATAGGCCGTAGGCCTAGCCCTAATTTAATTATAAAATAAAAACGTCAAGGAAAAAAATAATTTTTATTGTTTTTTTCCAACACAGTCAGTTTAGAATTTAGATGCAAACCACAATAATTTTTTCTTCATGCTTGGATAATTAATGCATGCTAAAACGAAAGTAGTTGAGTTGAGACATTTCTTATTTTCTAAGCGAACTCGTCGACGGCTCACGACGGCTGTCAACGGTCAAAATTTTACTAAGACTAAGAGTAGTAAGAGTATGAAAAGAAGACGAAAAACTCCTTATGTAAAACGGTTGCCCGAAAGCACACATCTGACGTAATAGTGATTATTTTTTTTAAAAATGTGACGTCAAGCAGAAAATTCCGATTCCAACGGAGAGCGATCCGTTCAATTATAAGTTTTTCAGTATATTTTTGATATGCACAGAACAATGCGCGATCGATCTTCAATGAGATGAGAGCGAAAGGAAGGGAGAGGTTACAGTGCCTGTTCTATTTATGGCGAGTCCGCATCTCACTGAAAAGGCTTTCCGCGCGTTATGACTTTTCCCCCTTCTTTAAAACCCAGAAGCCAAATTTGAAAACTAATGTAGCAAATCCTGAAATTCCGGGAATAGCGAGAAAAAAAAACTCGCGAATCCAAAAATTCCGGGATGAGCGAGAAAAAAAACTCGCGAATCCGGAATATAAAATAAAAAAATTTCACGAATCCGGAATTCCAGGATAACCCGGAGTGGTGGCACCCCTGGTGCCAACCACAAGCATAGGTTACTGTGCCAACCACAAGCATAGTTTACCTTGCCAACCACAAGCATAGGTTAATGTGCCAGCCACAAGCATAGGTTACCGTGACAACCACAAGCCAAGCTTACCGTGCCAACTCTGTTTATAGCCACTGTGAAGTAGCTGTTGGCGATGGCTGCATTCCTAGCTTCTATAGGCCACAAGGGTTCACTGGGGAGCGTAAAATTGAAATAAAAATATAAGAATATAAAACCCAACTCTTGTTGCACATATGGTTGCATGTAGATTTATCCCCATTCCCTCAGGGGCTCAAAAGAGATAAACAATATTAATTGACAATCAAACAAAAGTTTTACAGCAAATAACTATTCTACACATCTGGTTAATTAAAGCTGTAACAAGGGACCATGGATACTCTTTTATGATAGTTAACTATAAAAAAATGTAAAAGCTTAACAAAACATGATCATGCTCTACATACATTACGATATTTGATACAGATAGTCTATCTACACAGTTAAGGTTATACAGATGGTCATACCTTATACTATACTGACAGTCATACTCTTCCCAGTGTGACATATTTCTAAGAATATACACTGATGTGTGACAAACACATACTTTTAGATACTCTACAAATGCTCTAGTATGATTACCTGAGACCACCAACAGTGGCAGAAGGATTGAAGACTATATCAGCACCATTGAGACCATACATCATCCAGTTCAGAGGGTGATGTCTGCCATAACAGATGTTCACTGCGATCTTGCCTGGTTGAAGGATTTCAAGTTATTTTTATATTTAACATTTTAAAAATTCACATACTTCCCAGTATTTCAAATCTTGCTGGAAGTATAATTATGGTTTAAAAGTTTTATGTAGTAGCAATCAAGATTTCTTAAAAGCCTTATAAAGTCAAACCTGAGAGGGCGGTCTTGAATTTAAGGGAATTCGGCCTCCCAAATTAGTATTTTAGTTTACTGAGTTTTTCTACAATGAAAATTTATGACTAAATGGAACTGAACGAACTAAAAAATAACACCCAGTTTGTGAAGAAATTCAAGGACAAAAATGATTTACTGGAGACATGGAAAGTAGCTGTTCAGTATGCCAAGCTTCGCGAAATATCAAGAAACATTCTAGTGCTGTTTGGAAGCATGTACATGTGCAAAGCGTCATTTTCACAAATGAAATATCTAAAGGACAAACATCAAATCCCACTGGCGGACACCAATCTGGCGTCAGGAATATGACTGATGATCTCCAGTTACATGGACAGTGTTAGTGAAGCAGCTTATCCCTTATTCAATTATTCTGTCCTCAGTGTACTAGTGGCAATTAAAAACATACTCATGCTGTACGTGTGTGACATGATGTTAGGTTTACACCACAATGTTCAATAAAGTAGAATTTTAAGCGAATATTGATGGAAATGTTTTTATTTGTAATTAAGCACTGTGTTTGCCTAAATGCATTATGAGTATGTCATTATTATCTCGTGTTTACTTTAAGGAAGCTAAATTTGTTATCGTGACCTTTTAGTTTTCAGTCAAAACTTTTTGGCGGCCATTGCAAAAGTTATTTTTTAATACGGCCGGCAAAATCCCAAAAGTTGTGCACCCCTGTTGTAGATCATCAAGGTCCTTTTCTACATTCTACAAGATTCGACTGCTCTAGCAGAAGCTATAATATATTATTAAGCAACTGCACTTTTGTTATTTAATCATTTATTTATTTTGTGAATGTTTTAATAAGTTGTTTTACAAATTTTGTATTCAACAATGAATTTTAATGTACGCGTTTTTGCCACTGTTTACCAAAAATTTTCTTAGTTAAATACTGGTAACTCTTGCCAAACAAAGAGCACAAAGACAAGCAGTACAAAGTAAACTACCACAATCACTGATTTAGCTTGTAGTTTTAAAAAAATGTGTACAATTTTGTTTATGCTATCCTATTATTTTTGGGGGGTCAGCTTGCGAACGGGTTACTTAATTTTAATACTTTTTTCTTCCAAAAGAGTGGGTGTCGGCTTATGAACGAACGGGCTATAAATTGAGTATATATGGTACATTAATTTTCATTAGTGTTACATTTTGTACTTCATAGATCTATTCAATGAAATAAATGTTAAAAGTTCATGTAATAGTTGTTTCTAACAATCACAGATTCAATTTTTTTAAAACTTAGGTAGTGAAGTTTCTAATAATATTTTTAGGATAAAGCTGGTGAAAAATTTGGAATATGGATGTTGAAATGAGGCCACTATTCAAGGAAATATAATTTTCAAAATCCATAGGTATTTTTTACATAACATTAAGTATGATTATCATAAAAATATTTTGATGATCATATTATGTTTGTGAATACCAATTCCTAGTACTTCCACTGAGAATTTATGATTACAATCAATTGCTAGTTACATACATCTATAGAATAATGTCTTACCAAACTGAGTGTCAAATACTCTGTGTCCCGTATTTCCTTCCATGTAATATGTTGACTTAAAAGCACAAATAGAAATAAAGGAATTGATATTTTATTTTTAAAAAACAGAATACATATGTTTAAATGCAATAATTTGCATCTCAATAAAACAAATAATATTGCTTTTATTTTTGCTTTATTTTTTCAAGTTACAAGCATGAACCAAGGAAAGGCAGTTTTGCTTTTTGAGGTAAAAACTTTATATCTAAAGATTTAAAAATTGTGATTTTTACTGTTGCAAACATGCTTCAATGAATGTTACAATTCATGCATTAGTTAATATATAATTTGTTTGTTCATAGTAAAAAAAAAAAACTTTAAATATTTCACCTTGTGTAATGTTTTCATGTAGACTTTCAAATGTTAGTTCTTACATTCACAATGAATTATTGAAATAAACAAATATGACAGAGGTTTGATATAATCATTTTCAAACATAGCATAATTATAAATTTATATGCGAAATATAATTCCATTATAATTTTATATAATTATCATTTATGAACATTTTAAATTCTAAAATATAAACACAATCTTTCTTGCTTTGTGTATTTATAAAAATTGATTTTTGTCAAATCAGTTATCTGTGTTTCTGAACAAAAATATGTTTCCAAATGATAACTTTAATGGACAGGGGAGTAATATAAGCACATCCTGAACAATGCCATGAAGCTTACCTCATTGAAATCTCCAATCCTGGGAATGTGATTCTTCCTTGAAATCCCTAGTACTTCACCACTATTGGAGATAACCACTGTCAAAATAAAAGTAATTGACATCAATTTCTTGAATATGTTTTCTCTTTAAATTTAAAACTCTATGATGTTATTGAATATCAAGAAAGTTGTGAGTAACTCACTTTATAACATTAGCTATGTTATAATAATCTTTCACTTAAGAAATGAAGAGCATAGAAAAATATCTGATAGAATCATTTTTAAAACTCTTAATATTAGAATGAAGAAATTAAATCTAAATTAATTTAAATACTTGATTTTCAAAACTTAGTTGTATCTTAATCTAGGTGTTAATGTCAGTCAATCTTACTAACCTGCTGTGTTCTGAATGACATCCCATCTTTCTTCTTCACGTTCAAGTATAGGGGAGACAATCACCATATTGTACTGGCGTGCTAGCTACGCAAGGAATTATTTCAATTATATGAGACTCTTCTTATTAATAGGAGCTACAAAGCTTATATGCTAAGACTTCAAATGAATGTTATAAACATGCAGATTAATAAGTTTTAGACCAATTAAAATGATTCAAATTACTTGTGTAATACACCTTTCTAAGGTGATTTAGCTTTTAAATTTAATTTCTACATTCCAAGAACAAGTTTCAATATTTACACCAATGCAATCACTGACAAGTGAAAATTATCACAATTTTTAGAATTTCAGAAATAATATTTGAATAAATATTACAATATAAAAAAATACTGTAGGAACCTTCAGAGAGATCTCACCTAAAAACACATAAATATAGATGATACAAGTTTCATATAGTTGTATTCTCTCAACAATTTAAACCTATAATAATAGTCAATATACATAATTTGCTATATACGTCCCGTCCGCCCAACATATGTATGTCTAAATAATTTTAATGATATAATTTTAATGTTCAATTAAACAAACTTATTGATAGATAAAATATCATCCAGAACATTTAAATCTTTTAATAGTCTCTAGTATGTAATGACGTGGAAAATGGGTGAACCACATATTGTCATAATAATGAGAAATTTATGAATGAATGGTCCCATAACACTTTGAATTTAAGAAATAGCTGACCTCTTGTAAAAATTTTGTGGAAGCACCATTTTCAGCAGACTCAGCAAACTCACACCATGGCTGTTTTTCTCGTGTGCAGAAAGCAAAGGGCATTGCTAAAAATAATAAATACAAAACTTAACATTTAATGCAATAAATTCAAAGATCAATGTTTCTGAATGTATTTTTTCTAAAATCAATTTTAAAATTCAAATTCTACAACTTCAGCATTTTGTTCTTCTAAATTTGAAATTGATCTTAGTTGTTTTTTTTTAAAGTTGCTTCCTTAATTTTTATTTTAAGTGGAACTTTTTTATTAAGAATTAAAATATGTAATTTATTTTCAAATTTTTGCTTAAACCAATGTGCATTGATTTATTTTAGACAAATTTGAGTATTATCAGTCAGGTTCAACTGGGGAAAAGAGTGGGGAAAATTGTATTAGCCCCAATACTGTTCCCCTGATTTTCTGACAATGAAATGATCTACTGAGCACTATTTTACTCAAAAGTAAGAAGTGAAAAAAATCACAGAAAACTTACTCCAAGCTTCTTGCAAACAGATCACATTAACTCCTGAAAGCGCGGCACATTTTATTATGTCTCCAATGCGTTTGTGAATGGCATCTCTCTGTGATGCAAAAGAGATAATACATTTTTCTGCACATACGTAGTAACAATTGTTTATTTAATTTAATTATTTATTTAATTGTTTTTTATTTCCTTCTTGTTATAAAAGAACATTTTGAATTTTCAAATAACAGTTTTTGTTAATAATATTTATTGACTGATTTATTTTAAAAATTGTGAAATCAGCAGATTCACACCTAAAAATACAATTAGTTTTAAAAATTACTTCTCACAACAAAACACAACGATTGGTATGTACAATAATACCACAGGTTATAAAATTAATTAATTCTATTGATTTGATCTTTAAATTTATTCATTTAATGTTGATACTGTGCAATAGAATTTTAAACATTAGACAACAAAGAAATAAATAACAATTAAAATACTCCCTCAAGCCTTTAAATTGAATGGATGTTGTCAAATGTGTCTTTTCTAATTGATATAGAGCACTGAGACTGAGATCTTTTAATTCTACAATATCTAAGGACTTTTGTACACAAACTTGTAGTGCATTTAGTTTCTTTGAATTCATTAGAAAATACACAGGAATAAATTGAATACATATTAAGGGGTATAACAAAAAAAGCAATTTAAACTAAGTTTTGAATACCTGGGCCAATATTGGTGCTGTTGTAGGCAGAACAATTTTATTTTGAACACCCCCAATCCGTACAATCTTAGGAGATCTGGTACTTTCAGTAGCAGCACTGAATACATAGCCTTTAAGTTCAATGTCTTTCTCTTCAGCAAACAATTTAGTTGCATTTGACAGGTTGAGAGATCTAGATATTTTAAAAAATTCATCTCAGATAAAAACCAATTTATTGTATTGAAAGTAATAAATGCTTTAAATAATTTGACTATCTTATTCTCACAATTTGCACTTACGATTATAAGATAATCAGTAAATAACTTAACTTTTGTTTCTGGTGTATTGCTGTTAAGCAATCTGAATGTAAATTATGAAGAGTAGAGGGGCTAGGACTGTTTGTTTTGGATATTATTAGTTTACATTTATTAATACATTAATTATTACAGCTTGCTCTCTACCCCCTCTACCTTAAAGTTAAAGTAAGGAAATCTTAGATTTAGATCCCCTGATACAAATTAGCGTTGTAATCATGTATTTAATAAACGGAGTGTCTACTGCTACGACAAAGTAACGGCAGACAACCCGCGCGGATGTGGCTGGTGCTACGACATGTCGTAACGCCAGCAACATCCGCGTGGTTTGTCTGCCATTACGACATGTTGTAAACAATTTTCTGTATTTCAATTATGCTATTACTAATACTTAAATACTAAACAATACTTCTCATAATGAAATATCATGATCACTAGATAAGCTTATTAATGAATTTTAAAGGAAAAAAACAATCTAGATTGAGCCATTAAATGGAAAACAGTTATAAATTTAAAATATTACACTTTCTCATCAGCTTCGCTAGATCAAGTGATTGTCAGGTTGCTTCGAAATTGAAGTGACACTATTGATAGTGGGATCGAATCCTGCTGCTGTCATGTTGTTGTTGTTTTTTTTAAATTTCATTTATTATTTTTTTTTTTTTTTAAATCATGAGTATGCTGATAATTTTTGTTATTTATTCTGAAAAGCAGATATGTTGACTAAATCTGTTAAAATAAAAATATTTAGATTTTAGACTAGTCGTAACACTAGCCAGAGTTACGACAGTCGTAAAAATGTGTTGTGTGCTTACTTACAGTTATGACTAAAGCTGTATTTAATTATGCTAATACTAATGCTATTAATTTTTTTTTTCTTTTTATTCCCGAGTTGACACTCAGTCAGCATCACCAACGAAAAAGGTGAGGCGTGAGTTTAAAAAATGACTATAAACCATCGCTGTTACTAAATTTTTTTTGAAGTTATTTTTGAAAAATTCTCTGAATTGAAGGCATCGCGAAAAAGTGCTGAACGCAAGCGGGATTTGAAGCCATTGTCAGACGAAGGAGGCATAGCGCATCATGCCCCCCAGACTTGCTCGTCATAAATAGTGCAAAGAGAGGCGGGGGGGGGGGCTGAGAAAAATGACAAACAGCAGCACGAAGTAATGGGGAAAAAAGGCGAGTAAACGAGGAGTCCTGTGCGGTTGTTATTACCTGCCCCCCCCCCTCAATAGTAATAGTATTAGTAATAGAGTGAAAATGAGGTAGAAGGATGAATGGAATGGTTTCCATTGACAAGTCTGCACACGGCACATTTTATTATCCCACACGAAACGAATTATTTTAGGCCTACATTCTTGCGATTGTGCGCGAATCAGTTGCTTGAGGATTTTCATTTACGGCTTTAGGCTTTGGCTTTACGGTATACTAAATTTTAATGCATCGGCATCACTTACACAAGTATACTATAGTATAGCAAAATCGGCTGATATATTTATAATCGGTAGACCAATATTAAAATGAAATCTATTTAAATAATTTATTTAAATAAATTTAGTAGGGCTGCGGAAATTAACAATTAATTTCTCGATTAATCGGTAAAAAATTTTATCGATTAAAATTAATTTAATCGATAAAATAATGCTAAACATTTTTTACAACTTAAAATTTTTTTTTATTTATTAATAAATAATTAATAATAGTAATAACCTGTTTTATACGGACAATGATATAAAAAACTAAAACCTATTGTTTTTAATTAATTAACAATAACAAAATTTAAATACATTGACATTATTTTGAACTGCTTGTATTTAAATACATCTGCTAACAATATTAGATTTTTAAAATAAATTACATTAAATACTTAAGTTATGGGCATTTTTAAAAATGCCTTAATTTAAGAGAGCACAAAACATGAAGTAAAACAACATATCAGAAAGAGTGATTTTGAGGTCTTAGGAAAAAAATCATAACTTTTGAACCATTTGGGATAAAAGATGATTTTTTATGTTTCTGTTAATCATCAAATAATTTCTATACAGCTGTATTAATTTTATATTTTTAAAATTAATTTGAAATTTTCATCTTAGTGCCTAAACTTTAATGCGTTATTTAACTTACTTTTATTGCTAACTCTGTTTTAAAAATAACTCAATTAAAAAAATTCAATTGCCAGTTTTTATTAATTACCTTGAAATTTTCAAGTTAATGACGTCATACATCTTTATTTTTAGCTTTAACAAAATTATCGATTAATTAATTGGTAATTTTTCAAAAGTTAACGATTAAATTAAATTTAATCGATAACAGCCCTAAAATTTAGATTTTAGAATTAATACACACACAAATAATGTCGTATTATAATATATATATGCGTATACAATATAAAGAAGAGTTTGTTAAGATTTAATTCTTTCCAGGTGTTTACTGTTAAGTTAAGAGTGACTAAAACTAGTCGTAGCAGAAGTTGCCTATGGGGCCGTCCATAAATGACGTCACGCGATTTTGGCCGATTTTTTACCCCCTCCCCCCCCTACGTCACGCGTCGTCACAAAATCGTCGACCCCCCCTCA
>MUZC01000752.1:20536-46603 GCA_002072015.1 Radix auricularia | reverse complement strand
ACAAAACTTTAACCCCCCCCCCCTAAAAAAAATAATCTAAAAGTTTTTTTAAAAAAGAACAAAAAATATTTTCTATTTGAAAATAAGAATGTTTCAAATCATTTTTTGTCATTTAAGTATTTATTTAGTGTATGTCTACATTGTATTATCGTAACATGAGTGAAGCTATGTAAAATATATTTTAAAAATTAAATTAATTGTAAGCCAGTGATTCTCAAATTTTTTCGTATCAGACGACTGGCAAGAATAGTCCCATTTCACCAGGTACCATTGCATTCTTTTACCGTTCTGACATGATTTTCTCTGTACTTATTTGATAGCATAATGAGCCCCTACACAGCTTAAAGCCCTATAAGATTAAGCATGAATTCGGCTTGTTTTATATATTACATTTGTTAAAAAAATATTTAGTTGCCATGGCATAGCAAGACAGCTAACGAGCAATGCAGCGGTAATGTCAATACCCATTGATGTGATTAACCTTCGCGATTATGCTCACGAATGTGACTATTGATATTACAAGGATCATTGCATTGTTTATAGACCTAGAATATATAGATACAAGACAATTCCTCATATTGATTTTGATCTTCTAATGACAGTTTCCCTGCTAAGTATATGCACATCAAAGGCATTTGATCTAAAATTATCACATTGATAAAATATCTCATGTTTTCTAAAAATTATTAGGTATGCGTTTGAAGGGGAAAATGGCCAACACTGTGCAACCCCCACATTTGAACAGGAAAGTAGGGTGTCATCTTGTGCGTCGCAAAATACAGTAATTCTTGCCAGTAGAGGACTGAAATACTATGAAATTATTAAAATATCCAACATTATCATAACTTTTAACTCCGAAGCTCACAAGCTTGTTTGTTTGTTGTTTTTTTTTTGTTGTTTTTTTTGTTTTTTTTTAATTCTTTCTTCTTCAGGATTTCACGTACGTCACACAACAGTTGTAAATATAATGTCATCAATAAATTATATCATTTGGGGTAAAAAGGGAACTCTTGGGGGTAATGCTCAATCATTGTGGGCATCGAAAATTTGCTAGAATCCGCTACTTTTGGGTTTACAGTAATGTTAATATAAACTTATATAATTTTAATATTTAGGTATACTATTGAAACAGTCCGTTTTTTTTTTCAAACCGTTTAACTTTTTTAACGGGCCTTCAAAAAAAAAATGTTTTAACATCCTTAGCTTATATTTTATTTTAATGCATACAAATTAAGCATTGACTATAAATCATTACTTGTAACTTCTTAGTTTATAAAAAAAAAAAAAAAAAGCTATTTTAAAATAATACTTTTTTAAAATAACATCTGGGGTTAAAAGGGAATTTTGGGGGGTAATGCAGAATTATTTGGGACATATAAGATCCACTACACTCCACTAGATATATTCAAATACGTCATGTGTACGTGTACGCTTGGTAACATATGCCCACTATTGAACCGGCACCTTCCAGAAAATGCATTTGTAAAATTTGTTATCTGTGTAGATTTCTTATTTATGTACTATACAAAGACACCTAAATCCAACCTACTTTCATTTATATTGACAAAAGTGACAATAATCTTAATCAACATGACTTGACTGTATCAAGTTTCCTTTCTGTCAAATTTAAAATTAATGCCTTAAAAACTGAGTTCAGAAGAAAGTTGTTTTGTGCTCCTCTCGAATTGTGATGTCGAGAATTTGATGCATTCAATAAAGTTAGTGAATACTTTTGACTAATTTTAAATTGACACATTTATTATTATATTTAGAATGGCCAGAGGCGTTTGACCAAAAACCAATCGAAAAACTATAGCAAGTTAAAACTTAAAAAATGGATATTCGGTGTCGTTTTGACTTCAAATATCAACATATAATCCTATTCAGATCTTTTTAGACACTTGTCCTGTTTGTAAAACTCACCAGTAGCAGTTTCGGGGAGGGGGGGAGTAAAACCGACAAAAAAAAAAGTTCGCAGACTCCTGCCGCGAGTGAACCAAATGAAAAACTGCAGTTACATCACAAAAGCTTTGATGTCAACATCAAACGACGCCGGGTTACAATTTCGTATGTTATCTTTTTGAATTCTCAAACTTAAGAATTATAATTATACTTAATTTTCGTGTCTTGTTAACTTACGCCAACTGGCGTCTGATAGCCTATCGCCCTGCACTTTGAGAAGCATTGAATTTTTAAAAAAGTCATTAAATAAATTTTAAGTGACCAAATATTTCAGTGGAAGTTTTATTTAAAGTTACCCTTTCGATGTGACGTCACATTTCTTCAACCCCCCTCCCTCCCCCACGTCACGCATCGTCACAAAAGTGTGACCCCCCTCCCCCCCCCTAGGTGCGTGACGTCATTTATGGACGGCCCCTATGTCTATGTCGTAGCACTAGTTTCCTGACTAGCGCTACGACATGTCGTAACGCTAGCAACATCCGACTGGGTCGTCTGCTGTTACGACATGTCGTAGCACTAGTTTCCTGACTAGAGCTACGACATGTTGTAACGCTAGCAACATCCGACCGGGTCGTCTGCTGCTAAGCCTAAGCCTAAGCACTAGCCACATCCCTTAATAAATTAAAAACGTAAGTTCTCAATATAAAATAAAATTTCTCTGTGAAATAATATACGTGTAAAAAATGCAGGATTAACCAGCCAATGCACTGTCAATAGTCAATAGTCTACAGTAAATTACAGTCTACACTGTCTACACTACACTAGTCCAAGTACACAGTAACACATTGACAGTACTCAGTACACTGTACTGTACTTAACTTGTACACCCGTTCCGTTAAGTGTTAAGTTTGTTTAACATTTATTGTGTGTGTTATGCAGTTAGGCTATTATTATCAAAAATATTTATAAACAATTATTTTTGCGTCTACTTACGGAAGCTCAGCACCATATAGTAAACGCTTTAAAACGTTTAGTTTGTCTGCTGGGACAAACTCATCAATGAGTGCTTCTATGTTTTCAACTTCTGCAGCCATATTTATATTATTTAACCTCTGTCCTGTGACCTTTCCACTCACTGTTACTCTCCGGTTCACCTTATTCTTTGGTTCACCTCACTCTTTTTAAATCTTCGTCTGTTGTTTGGTAAACACAAAATTTGCTTGACGAATTAGGTACGTAATTTAATCAGATTTGGCTTGACGAAACTGAAAGTTATACTTCAATATAATTGGGCTAAAAATCAACCAGCAACATTTTTGTCATGTTAATAGTATAGTAATAGAATAATAATAATGTATTAGTATTATAATATTAATACCTACTAATTTATTAATAAATTGAGTAATAGTAATAGTAATAGTCAATAGTATTGGCATTGGCAATGGCCCAAGCCCAATGGCATGGCAATAGACTCAATTTCAATAGTCAATAGTAATATAAGAATACTGTAACTGTATGTATGTTGAAGTTGATAAAATAATCATTTTTTTACTGACTGATAAGATAATACCCGGCTTCTCCCTGGCCTGCATTGTATTAAGTTAAGCATCCCATTTTGTACCCCACTCCCACCCATAGCCCATTGCCATTGCCATTACGACTCCGTTGTGGCATAAGGGGGCTTATCATAAGTTATAAGGCATAAGAGCCGATCATTATAATCCCTTTCGCCCGTTCCTGTTCCTGGACATTATTCTAATCTTGTCAGAGTCAGAGGCGTCGCTAGGGTTGGTGTCACCCGGGGCGGTAGCTCATGGTGTCACCCCGTCATGATTTAACCCATAGAACTCCTCAGAGTTTTCCAGTGCCAAATAACGGGAATATATAGAATTTTACTGTCTGGTGTGACCCTCTGATGGTGTCACCCGAGGCGGCCCGCCCCCACCGCACCCCCCTAGTGACGCCACTGAATCTTGTTTGGGATTAAATACCCCCATTGTGATCAGGTTGCATAATGGAATTCCATTTGAGTTGAAACCCCTTTAGTGCCTTTACCAGATAAAATACCTTACTTTGATGTTATCACATTCACATATGCTAGTAATATAATTATCCCTTTGCAAAAAGAAGAATCCAGTTCCGGCATTTGATTCCATACTTCATTGAGATTTCACACCCTAGTATGATCCTTTTAAATAAATAAGATTCAATTCTAAGTTCAATCCCTTTCCTTAATATTAATATATATATATTGACAAATTTGTTATTTGATGGGATCACATATTCCAGTATGTTCCTGTTGATAAATCCTTTCCCCCAATTCAATCTTACATTTTGGTCTGGTCACAATCCCCAGTAAAATCTCATTGCAAAATGAGAGGTTGTATTATCTTATAATTCTTATTGATTTATCTATACAGATGCTCCTTCTATTTCTATACAGAAGATAAATGCATCCACAGACCATGCCGGTCTGTTGGCAAGTGATGCAGCGTTCACAGGCTGCGGCTATGAGGGTTCCACGCATTACCCAGCCGCCTTTATTTCCCTAACTAGTGTTAGAGACCCATTCGGAGCTGGGTGGACTCAGGGACACCCTAGGCCCCGGGAGCAAGTCCTTGCCTTCTCATGGAGCTGAACCTGTGGCCATCGGATAGGCCAGCCGAGCGCACATGCCACTCGAACACTGTGCCCCTAACATGGTCACAATCAATGTTCCTCTAAGGAGTGAAAAAATCATGTTAAGCCTGGTCCCTTTTGGAACTCAGGACGTGTTAGCGCATTTTCGTATTATGTATCAGTACTTATGTTAGATATCAGCATTATGTAGTTATCAGTAATTGTGTTTAGATTTTAGACATATTTTTATGAATTTTCTTGTGTAATGAATATACCTGAAAAATTTTTTATTTAAAAGTCATTTCTTTACATTTTAAAAATTTTTATTTTCTCTTTAATCTAACTACAAGTTGTTTGTGGTCACTGAAATAGGACTCATAAATGAAACATTCTAAATTGTAATCAGCTAATCGCCCAAATACTCCATCAATTGTTGTTTGATAGATCGTGGTTGCCAATCTTGTTGAAAGTAGTTGAATGTTGAAGCTTGTTTCGAAAAAGTTTTCAATTTCTGCCCCTGGGCCGCTAAGATCTTGATTGAAGGCACCACAAATGATGACGTAAAACTCTCTAAACTTTTACACATATTCTAATGATGTCAACAAAAAAAAAACTAATTCTTTTGCACGCTTTCGCACCACTGACCAATAACTTTAACTCTTCAATGCTTGAAAAACTATGTATTCGACTTCCGGCAATGGCGGCCGTTGCCTGCGCCAGTGTTATCTCTCGATTCGCAATGTTTTTTGGTAGTTTTAACAGGGTTTTTTAACGGATCGAGTAACTGAGTGTTGATGCACAAATGGCAGGTCAGGACATACAAAAAACATATATACATCATGGGTCTAGGACTTATGGTTGCTGAGATCTAGGGTGATGACAGACGGACGGACAAAACGGGTGCAATAGCGCATTCGACTTCTCGAAAATGCGCTAAAAATATTGTGTGCAAAGTTGCACAACAGTTTTTTTTTTTTTTTTGCAATATTTAACAAAATTTTCTTGGCAGTTATTCTAAACTTTTGCACTGCGTCAGTCAGCACGTCTGTGGAGCCGTGCGGCTTAAAGTAGTCACTATCAGTTCAACACTCAAACTCAAAGTAACATTTACTGTTAATCTGCATATTCATTTGTGTTATGATAAATAGTTTTGACCATTTTAAAGTTCAATTATTACTAACCTCTCCCTCCCACCAACACACATATATTTGAGAAATTTGTAATGACTAATTCTTTAACCTAACTATTTTTCCAATACATATATATTTTTCTAAATAAATGCAATAGCTATAAACATTATTTGAAGTTTCAAAATAGGCCCATTCTATCCCATTAGGTTTCTCAAACCAAATATCTTTTTTAAAAAAACAATTGAATGAGACTTAAACTTTTGTCTCATTTCTAAATTAAATGACCTTATAGAAAATGAAATCACAGAAGTTTTTAGAATATTTTAGATCACACCCTAATCAAATGAATGATAAGAGTTAATTAAAATTTCATTTATAGTCTGACAAATATTTGGGGTAAAACTTTAAAACTTTTCCCATGAAAATAAGTTAACAACTGAAATCTAGCAAAAATTAAATTTTTAATTTTCTTGAATATTTTAGGCTTAGGCATTTTTATCCCAAAAGGTTTCCCAATCTGAAAATTAGTCTAAAAAACAATTTGTTAATACTTAAAATTTTGTCTATTACAAATTACAGAGAATTAACTGAAACATAAAATCCCAGTAATTTCTAGAATATGTTAGATCTTACCAGAATCAATTGAATAATATGACTAATAATAAATTTACAGTTTGGCAAATAAATAGTGAAAAACTTTCTAACTTGTCCCATTAAAATGGGCTAAAAAAATAATGGTGATCCTACAAAGATAAAATTTAGAATTTGCTATAATATTTTAGATAAGCCAAAAAAAGTGAATGATAAGATTTCTATTAAATTTATTGTCTGATCCTACATGTGGAAGAAATCAGCAGTCCCGAGCCTGCGCTCTTCATGGGGCTTCCCGGAAAACCCCCTCAGCCCTCTGGCCCCCTAAGGGACGTAAAGACTGAGAAGCCCCCCCGGAGCGGTCGCTGCTACAAGCGGCCGCCTGGGCGTCCAGGGCACTGGGCCGAAAACGCCTCCCACTAAAGTGTGCCTCCCGAGGGAGGTGTGGAATTTCCCTACTGTGACTCGCTATCAACATAGTATCACTTTGGCGCCACCACGGCAAAGTTTACGAGTCCATATAGTTTAGATCGCCGCAAAGCGTGGGGATCATCACTGACCTAACTAGGGTTTAAACCCCACCGGAAGGTTTCCTCAGAGCTGGCGACCAAAAGCGTTTCCTAGCGGTACCTTTTGCTATTCCGTACTGGCGCTCCTGGCCCTAAACCGGCACCGCTCAACAGCGTTGCTAGTTAATTGAGGGGGACGAAACGGTCGCTTCGGAGTAACCCGACCCTCAACGGGTACTTTGGTTTTCATCATCGGCATTGCATCTAAATGCTTTGCCTAAGATCCGTACAGCGACTGTAATCATATATGACTAGCACCTAGCGCCTAACAACGGTCTTCGGCTGTCCAAGCCAGGGGTTTGTTGGTTTCAGGTTGTGGTCTGCTCCACGACCTTACTCGTCTGGCAAACCACGTAGAGGTCACCCCTTCTCACCAGTCTGATAAATAATACAGTAAAATTTTGAAAAAGCTTTCCCATTAATAGCAGTAGAAATAAATGTAGTTCTAGAAATAAAGAATTTTCCATACCATCTCAGAATAAACTCGATAATACAATTAATTTCATAATTTATAACAATGTACATATATGCAACATTGAACTACTTTTATAATAATGTACATAATAGAATCTGTTAAGCACCATAACAACTATGGATACAAACTACAAACTTTGACTTGTGTTTAACAGGTTTTTTTTTTTTACATTTCATATAAGGGAAATAATAAAGAGGTCCCCAGCCCCAAAAGAAATAGATGTAGGAGATTTGCTTCATGTAGTATTTTAATCTAGGCCGTGCCATAAAGGTATATGTACCAATTTTGGACTATCTGCATCATCAAGCCCTGGCCAATGTTTATAGAACTTATATAAGAAAAAAGACCATTTATGACCCTTGGCCCCTAATGATGCAAGATGTAAATTTCAAAACCTCTGTAGATTTTAATCTGGATCATTATGGATATATGTGTCAATTTTTGTCATGATTGTGTAAAATCAAATAAGGAATAAAGTCTTAAACGTTTATGAAAAAAAGTATGGGGGCTGCCGGTCCTAAAGGAAGGGACATTAGGAATTCAATGTACTTTGATACTTCATTATGGGCCATCTAGTTTTTATGCTCCAACTTTGGTTAAGATCCATCCATTTATAAGGATAATAATAATAAATTGATAATTTACATAGCACTGTATCCCAGCAAGGGACCGGATTCACAGCGCTTTATATGGAAATAATAGCCTATGTATGATTAAATAATCATTCATATCATAATAATCACATAAATGACAGTACATAAGCTACGTTAATCATTAAAAGAAATGTTGTTTCATTAATTTTGAAAATACATTTGAAAAGATTTGTCTTGAAGAACTTGGTAGTTGGAATACTACGGATGTGTAATGGTTGAGAATTCCTAGTTTTAAAAAGTTTTTTATAGCTCAAATAATGCCCAATGAGTGGGTATTATGAGTTGAATTCCTTTAAGTAGTTTAATATTGCTCATGATGTTTTTGTGCATCAAGTTAAGTCTAGATCAATCTATTCATCCAGTAGCCAGATTCAAGCAATTATTTTTTTCTTTATATTTATATGGTCTATATTAGAAAATAATTTACGAGGCCACTGGCCCTTAACGATATTTGCTGTAAAGTTTAAAACTTTAAAACCCCTCTAGATTTCAATATGGATGGTGGTGGATATATGTGCTCAGTTTGCTTACATATAGGGTTAATATTTAAGGGATTAACTGCCTTGACTTTAGTCATATTATCATTGATCAACCATGGCACAACAGTCTACAGCCATGGTAGGGTTCTGGCTTTGCTCAATCACGTTCCAATCAGACTGATCAATTGTCTTCCACCTCCAAGGTTAAACATATTTAATTTATACATCTAATCTAATTATTCATCTGCTGTGAGCCTTGAATAATGGTCTTCTATAGCGCTGATACTATACTATTATTTACTATCCATGCTAGACTAGCATGCTTGCTGCTGTGTGATGTTTAAATTCTTTATCAAATAAAAAAATCTTCACATTTTTCTTAAATTGTTCCTTAACTTCTAATTCTAAAGAGTGAGGCCAAATGACTTCCACACCAGGAACATTGAGAAAAGACTGCCTCTAGTTTTTGTTGACTGCCTTTTTCTGTATGAACAGCCCATCATAGTCTGCTTTTATTTAAGTCAACACCTGGAGTGTGATTCTTCCAACAATTTATTTATCTGTTGGTTTGTGTGGTTTCTGGAGTGACCATTATCAAACAGTGGATTTTAAATTTGCCTAAGGACTTTTTCTCATGTGAGTCATCTATAGTGCAGTTTTTCCTTTTTCTTCTCACTGCCCTAGTCTTCATGATAAACATGCTTTTTACCACATTTTAATAAACTTGCTTTCGTTCTATTTATTTGTCTGTTTTTCCACAAACATTTCACATTTTCCAACATAAAATTAAACCAATTCTGATGGTCTTAGAGATCTCACAATTTTACCACAGATAGATCTTGGATGACAATACATTGTATCAAAATTTCAGTTCGATCGAATGTACCATAATTAAATTAATGCATATTTTAGTTTATCTCTATATAGCATGTGTCCATCCGCTGTAGTTTACATTCACGTGCCAACGAGTTCACCCCGTGACCTCATCCCCGTAGTATTAAAATGTCGGGCGGATGCTTATGAGGTGTTTGGTATAAAAATAAATAGAGGTAAAAAATAAAATTATTTAAAACCACGTTTTTATAAGTGGACTAAAAAGAAAAAAATAGAGGTAAAAAATTTTTTAAAAATTTAAACCTCGTTTTTATAACTGAACTAAAAGGAAGAAAATAAATTAAAACTTATTAGTTCAAGTACTTTGATTTAATATGACGGGTGGGGCAGGTGCTTCAAATTCCCATTCTAATTTAGAAATACAACACAAAGATAGGTGTAATATAAAAATGAAAGATTTATAATTTAGAAGGCAAAAGAGAGATCTATACGTCAGAGAATGAGTGAACTGCATACGTAAAACCTCATAAGCGCCCACTCCAAGTTTTTAGTCATATTAAATCAAATTACGTGAAAGTATAAGTTTTAATTTAGTTTCTCCTTTATAGTCCACTTATAAAAACGTGTTGTTTTTTTAATCCTTTTTTACCTCTATTTTATTTGGTTAGGATATGGATTAATTTTTTGCAGAATAATAGAACATTTTAAAAAGTACCTTTTGATCTAATTTACAAATCAGGAAGACAGAAAGAGAAAGAATAGGCTTTGATCAAGCTGATCTATGGCAGCTCATAATCATACACGATGAAGGAGGTGGGTATCTTAATTTAATTGTTTTTCTTTGTAAACTTTAAAATATACAGGTCAGCATGGTCTGTGCATTCTAATAAAAGAAAGTACAACTCAATAATCTTCTGCATAAGAAACTCAATAATCTTCTGCATAAGAGTCAAGAGACATGTCTGTAATGATGATAAAATAAAGATTGAATAGCGTTACATACTTCACAAAGCCACAAATGTTTAGTGCTAAAATAAGAATACAGGACTAAACACAAACCATAGATAAAAGAAGGACGCAATAATCTTCTGTACTGAAGGAGCGTCAGAAACATATAAGATAAGATTTTCTTCCACTTATGAAATCTTCATCTTGCGTGGTTTTCTGAAAAGCACACTTTCTATATTATATTAAAATATAAAAATCAATAGAAAATGTTAATCTTATTAATATTTTAAAAAATAATTTTATATATGTAAGAAAATATGCCAACTTCCAATTTCTAAATGAAAACAATTGTTCTTTAAAGTGAAAATAATTTGTGTGAATCCAGTAGCATAGTTTAATGTCTTTCACCTAATGTAGAAACTCTTGACACAAAATCCAACAGTTAACAAACAGTTCTGGCATAAATTAAAAAATACATGTACATGCCTTATCTAAGTTTATAAGACTTGAGAGGAAAGAAGACATGTGGGGTTTTCTTTAGTCTAGTTTAATAAGGCTTGGGAATTGCATATAATACCATGGCAGCTGTGAGTGTGACTGAAATAATACCAAAAAATGCTGTTCGTATTTTATGTTAGTAGGTAAGCTTTACTTTATAATATGATGTCACTATTACCATACTGCTGAATCATTATTATCTGAGCATGTTTAGTTCTATTTTTAAAAATTATTTATGATTTATTCATAACTGGTTACAGTTAGGCATTGTATTAAAAATGTACATTAGGATTCAATAAGAGAAAAGGGCCTAGGTGTATAAAGTGAGATCCCATGAGAACTGTTCTGATCACATAAAAGCATGTACATTTAAAGTTTTGGGGAGACTACACCACTTAATGCTTAAAATTGTATTTAAAATCCCTCACACCAGACACTATGGGATTACATTAAAGTATTTATTTGTTGTTGTTGTTTTTTATATTGAATAGTAAATTAAAATGAGCCTTTATTACTGTATTCAGTTTTACAGACATGGAACAAATGTGTGAGAATCTCATGGCTGAAGTCAAAAGATCTTATGCTGAGCATAGAAAATGTAATTTGTATTTATTTCCTTCTAAACTATTTTCTTTAAATTACATTACATTATAAGCTAATTTAAATAATTTTTTGCATAGACAATTAAAGAAGAACATACAACAAGCATTAAAAATGTGTTATGTTCAGAAAATCAAAATATGATTGATATAAAATGTAGATTTATGCATCAATTATGTATTGCAAAGCAATTAATAACTAGTTTTAAATCTAGTAGAAGTTGTAGTTTTCCTAACGTTCAAGGACTGAAAACATTAAGTTAGTTTGTGCATAAAAATTATTTTTTTTTAATTGACTTCATATTAATATGTAAGTAATACCTTTTATTGTAGTAACTGCTCATTTCTAACCAAGAAATTAGAAAAAATAACTTGAAGTAAATTTTAATAATGTTCTTTATTTAATATGAGATCTCTGATCTGTTGCCAAATGTAACTTTATTATATCTTTGGTTAGATTTTAATAATTAAATATCTATATTGTTAGTTTACATTTGTTCAGGATTTTATAACACTAAATGTTTATAAAACATCAGATAGACATTAGGATGAAAACACCTTTCTTAGTCCATATGCAAGAACAAACGCATACAAATTTTCGTTCATCCCGTCTGGAATTCAGACGTGGGATGGGTTGCCTGAAGAAACCAGGAAAACCAACACTTTATGAACAATTAAAATTCTAATAAAAATTCAGGACTAGTCACAACCCATAGATAGCCTAAGATGCAGAAATATTCTGTATAGAAGGAGCATCTGTAACAGATAAGATAAGATAAGATACTGAATGCCTTTTCGGGCGGTAACTCTAACACAGGGTAAAAGTGAATATTTATTATTAATTAAACTTACTATGCAAATGTATTTACAATTTACAATCAAACACTATCAAATAGAGAATTAATATAATTTTTTTTCTGTCTTTGATTAGTGTCTGATGATCTTTTAAGCTCGTAAGTATTTACAAAAAAAATTTTTAAATGTTTATTTAAAGAAGAACATGTTTTATTGCAATCTTTAAAACAAAAAAATTACACTCCACCAAATCATTCTACTTAATAACTTTAAATTTTAAATCAAAGTTTAACATTGAAATACATTCACAATTATGAAAAATATAGAAATGAGAAAAAGCTCTGATACTGGTGAAAATCAATTTTAAATCTGCAAGTGTAGTTCATAGGTGCCACTAGACATCATGTCACCTCCTTCTCATCCACAAGCAAAAGCCACATTAACCTATTATCACAATATATCATACTAATGTGTTTATAAAACCCCGCTATTTTTCATATTTGTGAAAGTGAAATCTTAAGTCTTAAAGAACTAAATATAAAATATATAATTATACTTCTCTTCCGGGAATTGTATTTGTATTGGATATTATACATAATGGCATAAAGAAGCTAAGAAACTGCCATCACTTAAAATGGCATTTAAAATGTTCCCACCTAAATCTTTCCATTCATGAAACAATTTGATAAACCATGTGTTTTAAGGTACCAGTATTTAAAACTATGTCTATCTGATTAGCATAGAGAATTTATTTATTAAATTGTCACAATTTTCTATGTGTTCCCTTTAAGTTTTCTTGGCTCATGTGAAAAAAATTAAACCAGTGTGCAAAATAAAATATTTTTTATGTGCAAAATTTTACATCCCAAAAACACACATAAATTATCCCTATCAAAAATTTTCTGACCGTTACTTTAAATTGCTGCGTAGTGTCTTGCAGATAGCTGCATGGCCGTGAAGTTTAAAGGGTCATGGGTGGTGTCAACAATGCTGCTAACGCCATAACTTTGCAAACCATGACGTTTAACAAAAATAACTTGTTTGGAAACTATGGGAGGTTCACAAGAAATTTAACGTTGCACACGTTTTCAAGGTTGCATGATCATTAATAAATTATTGTCATAATGAATACAAGCTGCAGATTCTTCAAAGTCTTTCTTTTTATTTTTCTAAAGATTGAATTTCGTCTTTCAAGGATCACTCCTATCTGCATTAGAACTTGTAGAGAACTCATCTGTTACAATGGTCGTCTCCCCTAGTGGACGGAATTTGTTTCAGGTAACTTGTAACTGACTGAATGTTATCTTTTTTTTTTTTAAATTGTTTTTGACATACAGGCATTACTTAAAAATAGTTATATTTTTTGCGATTTCTATGAGTTAGAGGCAACAATATAATGATCTTGGTTAGATATAAATTATAGAATTCCAATTTTAAATTTTTTGCAACTGTATCTGACCGTTTTTTGTGTTAACAATATAGGACTTATTTTAGAACAAAATGGCAGTAGAAGTAGCAATATAAAAATTTGTATATTATCTTGGCATATTCTTAAAATTTTATTTTAGGTTATAGGAGCTTCTGGTACCCCATATACCTGTTTTCCTGATTTGATTTACTGTTCTTGCCCAGCCTTCAATTTCTCAGGTTAATATAAGTCACTTTAATTATTATGTAAAGATACAGTGGAACCCACTTACCTCGAGCTCGGTTAGCTCGACCACCCTATTATATCGACGTTTTTTATTGGAACCGCCAAATTCTCTCTTTGTCTTAGCATTTTCTCGTCGTTTAATTCGATTTTTTAAAGTCGCTGAAACCTCATAACACGAGCACAAAAAAAAGGTCAAATTTGCCACTTAACATCGGTTATCTCGATCCCCATGACCAATCGCCGGCTTTTGAAAATGTTAGCTATGATTTCTGTCTCAGTGGGGTCTGCTGGTGACGTCACAGCCCACTTGCTTTTTCCTCTCAGCGCTGTATTGCTTCTGGTACTATGGCAATGGCCATCAAGGCCACGAAAAAGTATCAGCTTGCGATGTGTGCTGGTGACGTCACAGCCCACTTGCGTTGAGACTTGCTAGCTAACCAATAAAATTGATCGTTCAATAACAGTTCACGCACTCTTGTTGATCTTATCTAAAAGATAACATCCTGTAGCTATTCTGTTGTTTTATATTTCATTCTAAAAATGTTTGGATGAAAAAGTATGATATCATAGTGCAGCTAGAAAAAGAAAAAAAAACGGTAGACCTTAGTCGTCAGCATGCCATTCAAGCAAACACTCTTTCAGGATGGAAAAAGAAGGCCGACTTGTTGTCATTGGCAACCATTCATCCTTCAACCTCATGTTGACTATTACATGTACTGTACTACTGCTTTTGTTCTCATTGTTTCATTCATAAGAAGTGGCCGTGTGCAAAAGCCATTTAACTATTGGTTAGAATTAATTAAAATATGTCAAAGTTGAAGGTTCAAAAGGAGTACCTAATTTATTTGTGTAAGTTTATATAAGAGAAGAGTTCGCTTTGTCATGAGTCATATATAGGTCACGATAGACCATTCCGAGTCCAGAAGAGAATGGTTCGGGGACAATGAGGGGATGTGTAGGTTACTTATTTGTGTAGCTTGTAAGGAAAATCAAGCAAGTGGCTTTGAAGGCACAGTATCGCTCAATCTGGGAATCACCGCAAAACGGCGTTATATTTAAACTTAAACGGTCTTTAAAAACGAACGGTCTTAACAACTTTAAGAAAGAGTGAAGAAATAGGGTCCCGATATTCCGATGCGATTCTGATTAATCGTCCCATCACTAATGAACGCAAAACACGTACATAAAGAAATAATTAATTTCAAGCGCATGTTAATATTTTGCCGCCATATTGGTTTTCGCTTTAACTCGATCATCGGTTATGTCGATGCCATTTTTCATACCCCAACGCCGTCGGCTTAAGCGGTTTCGACTGTAATTTGAATTTAATTCAGCAGAAAATAACTAGTCTACTAGTCTAATTAAAAATTGGCATTTTTTTCTAGCCTAGGCAATGTTTTAAGAGTTATTTTATAGAAATATTTTTCAACATCATTTGATTTCATTTTATTTGTTTCAGTGTTAAGGAAAGAAGATTACTTGATGGTAAGTTAAATGACATTTGCTTTGTATTTATAATAATAATCCAACCAGCTGTTTTTTTAGCTGCAAGGGGCAAGGGTTGTTAACTTCCAAGCACACCCCTGCCCTAACTCTAAAACTGGTAGCCAAAACAATATTGGTGAATTTGATGTGTTTTAATTTTTAAAATTTTGTTTTTAAAAATCATGTTACTTTTATTTTACTGGCACTTTAAAAAAATATATATATTTTGAAATCTCTCAACTTAATTATTTTTTAATTATAGAATTTATCAATATTTGATGGAGAAAAAAACAATGGTATTTAAAGAATTTAAATT
Source organism: Radix auricularia (assembly GCA_002072015.1). Classification (NCBI taxonomy): domain Eukaryota; kingdom Metazoa; phylum Mollusca; class Gastropoda; family Lymnaeidae; genus Radix; species Radix auricularia. The sequence continues at coordinate 31,056 of MUZC01000752.1, read as the reverse complement.
TCTTTTTTCTTAAAAAATTATATTTGTTTAAAACTAAAACAAAATTAATCATAAATGAAAGTCAATTTAATTTTACATGTTCACTGAGGAAGGTCAATGCTTTAGACCAGTTTTGTTCAACCTTTTTGTGCCGTGGCACACTTTTTTATGAAAAAAATCCCGAGGCACACCACCATTAGAAAATGTTTTTAAAATTTACCTCTGTGCCTATATATATATATAATTTACGAGAATATCCCGCGGCACACCAGGAAACATGTCGCGGCACACAACAGCGGTTGACAAACGCTGCTTTAGACCTTCAACTCACTTGGGATTGGTAAATTGTGCAACATGATAATTGATAAATTTTCACTCCATTTCAATATTTTGTTATTAAATTAGTGTGTATTTTTCAAACACTCCAGTGCAAGCATGTTCTGGCGATCAAACTATCAGAAGCAATGGGTCTGTTGGCTACATTAGATGTACCTGATGCAGAAATTACAAAAATGATCCTTGCCATGGACTAAATTTTTGTTTGTGAAAGTGTACCATCATCATGCAGTTATTTAAATACTCTTTTAAATGTTTAATATGCAAAGTAACAATTAGCAGGTTACTATTACTATTTATGCATAAATTATATTCTGTGCTGTTCTTTTGTTAAATTTTAACTAAATTTATTTATCATATTAAATAAAGCAGTGTTTACAATATCTTACAGTACATACTCGTACTATAGCCCATTCGTTCATAAGTCAACCCTCCTTCTTTTGGAAGAGAATAGTATAAAAAGTGTGGAACCTGCTCGCAAGCCGACCCAAACAAATAATACAACGTGAACAAAATGGTACACATTTTAATTAAAAAAGTACAGTCAGTGAGTCAGACCTCTCTAAGTTGAACTCAAAGGGACCCTTAAAAAAAATCAAGGATAATGTTGATATTGAGAGTGGGGTGGGGCTTTAAAGGAAAGAGAGGCGGTGTCTCATGTTTCACATTTAAAGGAACCCAACTTGCTTTGACATCCAACACAAACCCATGAAAAGAGACACATTCCCTCTACTCGTTTTACTCCCTCCACAGTGGGATGGGGGAAGTAACATTGTTCATTTTTAAGGACATAATCAAGGACAATGTTGATCATATGGAGGAAGGGGGGCAGCAATACTGGCTAGAGGGCTTAAACGGAAAGGAGAGACGGCGTCTGATGTTTCATATGAAAGGAAACCAACTTGCTTTGATTTTGATTCAAACTTTGACATAACGACACCGTGAGAGTAGATAACGTCCCTCAGCCACTTTACTCCCTCACAACACAAATATTCAATGATTGTACATGCAGAAATCACCAATGACCCGCTCGCAAAGGTCGGCTTTAGAACAAGTATGTACTATATACGGTATTTTAAGCCATCATCCTTTCTTTGATTCATTTTGTAAGGCTGTTGCTAAGATGCATAATAATTTTATACAAGTATAAAGCTTTCACTTTCAATTAGACTTTCAACTCTGTCACATTATTTAGGTTCCTTAGTATGATTTTTTAATTAATTCATTACAAAGCAGGACACTGCAATGGCTGAAGAAGATGTAATGTTGTGTCAAGCTATAATACATAATACTTGTTAATGTGAGTCACGCCTAAGGATACCTCTCCCACTTAAAAAGCCTATAGAACCAAAGATCTCATAATTGTGCATAAACTGTACCAGATTTAGCAAATTTAACAGCTGGCCTAAATCATTGATTTCATTCAGTAAATAAAATCTTACATCAAAATAGATAACTGGTACAATTATCAGTTGTATTATTCAATTTGTTTCACATGTAATGTAATGTCATTATAATTATATTGCAAGTTGCAAGCTGAGAGCAAGTCATTAATTTTGATAAGAAATTATCAACTTTTGGCCTATTACTCCTAAATATATGTCCTTTACAGATATCTATAATATTAATAATCTATGGTGGCCTTGAGGGTAGAGAGTTTAGCAATACCCAAGGGGATCCATGCAATGGGAAATCTCGTCACTTTCAATATCTTTTTTAAATCTACAAGACATTCAGACATTACAATCATTAAATAATCTTATAATACAACCACTTAAATATATATATACAACACTCACCAAACGAGAATAAATAATGATTATCATTTTGTAACTTGTTAACGTATATGTATGGATATGAATTGTTAAAAATATTTTAAACTATTTACAATTACATCCAAATTAGGACTCAATTGCACAGTCCTTGAGTTTCTTTCCAGAAAAAGAGAGAAAAATACTTGTTTGCAAGGACAAGTGTTTGCATTCAGCAATTCTTGAGCAAAATAGATAAAATCTTACATTACATACTATTAGAGAAGCTGCATAGCCAACATGTGGACTATGGTAATTATCTCTATTCCAAAGACGTAATGCAGTCTTTCCAGACCACAACTTTTTAATTAACCTTAGACTTTTATCCAAATTAATCCTATTCCAAGACATAATAATAATATTCTGTTTAATTTTTTATACCTCTCACCCACATGGACTCGGTAACAGAGAGTTATTTTATTTGTATTTAAAATTTTATTATATATCATAAGCAGGCAGGTTGGGCTGTCACCCTGGAAACTGATGTACATTATTAAAAGTGATACAAATGCACATTTATAAAGGCATTGTTTGTATTATCATATAAATATGATACATTTTAAAGTTGACAGAATCAATATCAGCCACTTGATAACATTTGAGCACTTTTATATCCTCACATCTTCCCCATTTCTGAAACAGCCCACAATATCTTTAAAAACTAATAAGATAAATTTCACGATTGGATTATCAAACTTTTTGGGAATTTTCTCAAGTGGCTACGGCTATTTATTTCATTAGAGATGACTTGCCTTTCAAATACAATGTTAATGTAATGGACATCCAATAATGTAATGCAAAGCAATTATTCATGCATAAAAATAGATGAATTATGGTCAATAGAAAATTTTACATTTTCTTTAGTTTTCCAACAAATATGGAGACAAAGAAGTTAAAGAGGTCCATTGTGTGTATATAATTGCATTGCTCACTATTTTAAATTGTGGTTATTATACCTGAAAAGTTACTAAAACTTGTTTTTAAAAAATAATTTAATAAGAAATGAGGGATACCAATCATTTTTAATATTTTTATTTGGTTGCTATTTGTCAACAAATGTTAACATGTTAATTTTATTTTTAAATAAAACTAAATCTGAAGCTTTTCTCTGGTTTGACTGGCTAGGGGTTATAATTCTGATTATCAGACTTAAGCAGAAGTCTAAATGAAAATCTGGATATTCTGCCTTTATTAATTTATCATTACATTTCCTGGCTTTTTGGACTGGACAATGCAAATTGACATAAAATAGGGTAAGAAAGCAGCTTTGCCTTAATAATTGAATGGCCAAATATCTGCACCATCTAAATACATTTTCTGGACTCAGGGTAAGAAAAATACATGAAGAATTTGTATATAAAGTTTGTCGGGTAAATATTCAAAGTACAAATGATTTTTTAAAAAATTAGGATACAGTATATGTATACAAGTACAAGATATCAATCAAAACAAAACTATTAGAAATTCTATTTGCTTGATTTATTATGTACAACATGAAATAGTCCTAGTCCTTATCAATACTATCATAATGCTTCTTCGTGTAGCATGGTTTAGTAAGCCTAGGCTTTCTAACTCACTATATTACTATGATTCTAACTAGAAGTCTAACTATTAATAAAAACTGGTTTGCCATTTCACAGACACTATCAAGCACTTTCGCAATGTTAATAGCAGAATTTCTTTCTTTTTAAACTGAATATAATTGAGCTATAATTCTTGAACTTTAGTTGCCGCTTGAATTTGAAAATCCATGTGTATTAGGGATGAAGAAGACCCAAGAATATATGGAGACGAGTGTGTCATGGTGAGGCAGAGAGGAGAAACGGAAAGAACCGGGAACACTGGCAAGAGACTGAGCTAAGTGAAAGGCTTTCAATGATACATTAAGTTCCACAAGGAATTTATTTAGGGAAAATTGATGAGGTATCACGGAAAATCAAGACCAAAGTACTCAAGAATGCTTTGACTAATTGACACTAAGAGTAAGATAGAACTCAAAAACACATTTGTTAATTAACCAAGAATTTAAATTATTTTTTAAAAAATAATCATAAAAATAATTTTTTTCAAAAGCCCCTTAGGGTAAACTACTATAAATTATAAATGATACTCCTAAAGTCTATATGATACATATTAACAGATGACAAGGGGTACTTGCCACAGAACTAAAAATACCATAAGCTTAGATTTATTAAGCAGAAGTTGAGTTTGTGACTCTAATCATTCATTAAAGTTCATTTACAATATCCAAAAATATACTTTTCATATATATATATAATTTTAAAAAAAAAAAAACCCAGCCCTGAAACTGAATTGCCTTTTTATAAATTAATTAATTTGAAAAAGTGATAGGGAGGAGAGAATAAATGTAAGCATTGCTAACTGCAGTATAAGATAATGGGATTATGAGAGCCAAGATTTTTTTAAAAAGAGCCTACACATTGACAGATATTGTAATGGCTAGGTCATAAAATTCTAATGCGAATCATGCTTAATATCTTTGTTTATATTTATGAAAAAATAAATTTAATTCAAGATTAGCATTTACCTCCTGCCCCAAATCTGTCATGTAAGTAAGTAACAAGAGCTACAACTCCAATAATTAGCTATCTCCACATTAGATCAAACAGGTCAATCTAAGAAGCTCAGTTTTCATATAATTCATATTAAAATTAACTTTTTACCTACAATGTTCATGTTACAGACAGAAAAACATTATTATGACAAAATTATTATGTTAGTTTTAAGAGGTATCCATAATTTTTAAATGTTAAAGAAACAATCCATACAGAGACTGAGCAAAGAACTCTTGATAATTTCTTTTAATTTTATTGTCATAATTTGTCAAAGTTAAATAGACATAGAATTCATAGAATAAATAGGATGAGCAACTTCTTCCTTAGATGACAAACATATATGACGAAGGATGGATAAAACTTGTTAGGATGACTAATCTTCCAACAGCGTTAAGTTTTATTTTACTGTGGTTAATTGATAGAACAAACATTTTGGAGATTTGACCTCTAATAAGAGGAACGCATATGTAACACTGAAAATCACATTCATGCATGTTACAAGGGAAGGGAAAAAATAATACAAAAAGTATCTATTTGAAATTAAGAGGTCAATTAATAAAAAATAAATGAAGGAAAGTCAATAAAATAATGCTCTTTCAAAAAATTAATTTTCATTGATTCCCTTCACTTTACTTGAAATGCTGCCTAGAAAAGTTATGACTTGTAAAAACCAATTGCAATCAAAGACCACTGACAAAGAAAATATGAATATGCTTTCACACATCAGATTTTATTATAAAGCCTGACATAAGAGAAAAGCTGATTTACGATGTCTTATCAGTCTTATTATTTTTTATTTATAAATTACAGGATGCATAATCCTGACCATTACTTCATTACTAAAAATCAATCTTTTATTTAAATATAAAAAAATAGTTAAATCATGTACTTAAAAATCTGTGTATGATGTAACTGTTTAAAAGATTCCAGAGCAATACAGGCCTTATACTTATAGAAATTCAATTTAAAACGTACAATTTTGCTGATTTATCTTACAAGAAAGTTAATATAAGTTAGAAAACCTATTATTTGAAATTATTATTATCTTTAGAATATTATACTGTCTCCTGCCACCAAAAAAAAAAGGAACAAATTAAAATAAATTAAGGTGGGAATTACAAATTTATTTACATTATCCATATTGTCTGCGACTGAAAACATTTGCTTAGCTGCCAGGTAGTATTGTGTCAAGCTATCAGTCCCAGTTATTTTAAAATTAAGCCTTTACATCATCTAAATTTGCTGCATCAATAGTTTAGATCTTTTTTTAAAAAATCAAATGGAACTAGCAAAAATGAAAGACATGTTTAAAACTAAATAAGTAGAAAAAATAATCAAGTATTCCTTTACTTGACCTGTATTGCACAAAACAGTATTACAAATGTATCATGACAATTTTGTTTCAATTGAAATTAACACTCTTCTATAGTGAATGCATCAAATTCAATAATGACCTATAGCCTCTAATAAAAAGGTAAAATCTCAACATTTAATCTGTTGTTTAAAATTAATAATATGAAGGCTGTAAACTACTGATGCCATCAAGTTTAATGTTTTAAAATCAAATGTTTTCCAGCTGAGTAAATAGTTTATCACCTTCTTTAGTTTATATATTTTCTACTTCTAACTGTCTGCGCCGTTTCATGTCAGACGCAGGTAAAAACTCATCACTTTTTCTTTTGGAACCAGAAGACTTTTGATTAAACAGCCTATGATTTTCAGGAAAGAAGGCTTTTTTGGCTGCTTTACGAGCTCGACGAAGTGTGACTCTGGTTTTCTGAAGAAATCCTTTCCTGCTTTTAACAACCTTCCCCTGAAGACCATCTTCCAGCATACTATGATGTGCCATGGTCAAATCTGCAGCTGAAAGCATGCTGTCATCAGCAGATAGTGTGGTTAAATCCCCAGCAGTTAGTGATGATACATCTACAGTTAAATCAGCAAAATGACTGACTGTTATATCGGGCAGATTATTAGACAGTGCTAAATCTGCAATTCTGGAAGTTGAAACAGATGTGTTCTTACAATGAACTGGTTTTGAAATGCTGCGCTCTAGTTTGCCAGTAGATGTTGTTGTGAGTTTACACGGCCCAGATTCTTTTCGATGGAACATGTTATCAATGCCAAGTTTGGATGCCCTCAAGAAATTTCCCCATCGCTTCGATCCAGACTTTTTAATTGGTCCTGTTTTGTTAAGCTGTTTGAGGTGATCTGATTGTGAGATAGATGACAAACAAGCACCATCAAAGTCATCAACAATGGTGCTGGCATCATGTTTTGAACTTAATGCAGAGCCAGATCGGACATTGGCTATATCAGCTGCGATCAATGAGGATAATAAGTGAGTTGTGATGTCGTTTGTTCCAGTACATGCATCGTGCGCGGAGTTAATTACTTGTTTGCCTCTTTTGGACAGGAGCATGTTCATTTCAGGTGTTAATCCTGTACAAGAAATTGTTCTGGTGACCTCCCTTAGATTCTTAGGCGTGGCAACATCATTCATACTTTTTGAAGTGTTAAGAACACGCTTTGGAGGAGAGGCCAGTCTAGGAGGGGACATCGGATGAGGTCTGATGGTAGGTGATGGACGGAGAGGATGCTGCAATTTTCTTCCAGATCGTGCCAATTTTCTTTTAGCGCTTTTGGTAATATGTCCCCTTTTGTTCTTTGCAGATGATAGCTTAGCTGGAGCACTACGAGGTGTAGGTGGATGGTCGTCATCTCCTGAACTAGGCGATTCAATGCTTTCATCTGAAGCAAGAGAAAATGCTTTATTGGTGATGTCTGCTGAGCTCTGTAATGAATTTTCTCCATCACTCTCATTGCCTCTTTCAATATCTTTAGCATCTGAACAAGGTGTACAGGGAGGTGGCTGAGGTATTGATTTTTCTAGTGAGTCAGAATCCCCCTCAACTTCAATATCATAATCTTTGTAACGATCAATACTCTCTTTTACTGCCTTACTCTCAGCTCCCATTTCATGTGCAAGTTCCCAAGGTTTTTTCATTTTTCCATCAACATTCCCACGAGAAAGTGATTTATTGTTCAAGAGCTTGGTAAAAACAGAACTATCTTTATAATTTTGACTTTCAGTTGAATACAGGTTGATCAAACTTCTGCGTTGGGTACTTGGATGAGGTGGAATTCTTCTTAAAAAGTGATCATTACTTTTTACATTACTGGCATTTAAGGACTCAATCTTGGCACTATCAACCGAGTGCCTAAGGTTCCATTTAACAGATGATTTGGGTATGTATTGTACACTATCATTTATACTCTCATTGCAGCTATCTTCTATAGCACCTGATTTTGAACCAGCAATAAATGAACGCCTTAAGACATTGGGTTCTCGATCAACAGGCTGAATAATGGAATCATCGGTCACCCTAATATGACTGTCACTCAAACTGCAGTTGGCATTTTTATTGCGGGACTTGACCCTTTGTTCATCTGGAAGTCTGGGCATTTTATTCATCTGACAGTTGGTGATCTCTCCACCTGACAATAATTCTTGTCGTTTTCGTTTCAGTAAAGTTAGTTTGGACGGTCCAAGAGGGTCTATGAGCACTACTACGCAAGATGTGTTATCAGCTTTCAAGGCTTTGGATCGCCACTTATTCAATGCTCTGGATACCAGACGTTCTGCTGGGTTACTCCAAAAACTGACAGCAACATTCTAAGGAAAAAAGTTGTTACAACATCTGTATTAATAATGTTGATAATATTTCTCAGCTTTATTAGTTTAATAATGAATTTTTATCCAAATAATTTTTAACATGTGAAATACTTTTTTTAAAATCTGTCACAAGCAACCATGAACAATGTGTTTAGTATCATGCAAAAAGTGCAATGGAATTTGATTTCAAAAACTGTTAAAATGCATAAATGATCACTTACTGGATCATTTATAATTTTTTGTTCAAATTGTGCTTCAAGATCCATAACCACGTTGACAGATTCTTCCGGTGTTAGCATATTCCATAAGCCATCTGAAGCCAAAATCAGACAGCGATGCTTGTTAGGATCCAACTTAAGGACAGCTATATCCGGATCAGGTGACACAACATAAGTTTCAGTGTAAAAGTCATAGCTCCACAAATCACCTGGGAGATGATAAATTTTTAATATTTATTTTACTTTGAACATACCAATCCATACATTGTTAAAATTATGATATTTTTTTTTGTGTAAAAGCAAAATTAACTCAATTGTATAACAATTAGTCCTATCTGTACAACCATGATTTGAGATTTAAAATGAAATCTAAGATTGTTTATATAGATTATTTAACTATATGGATAACATGCAATTTCTTTGTATTCGTTTTGTTTTTGTGCTATTTGTTATTTGAAATAGGCTCTTTGGCGAAAGTTTGTTGTTTTGTGACATCTTATCAGGCTCATAGATACTTTGTATGTTATCTATCTACCTCTAAAGCCAAATAGCAGTCTCAATCGCATTTTGTTAACTATATATATTAACTATGACACTTAAAATTTAAGAATTTATTCTTTTCATTATAATTTATTTTAAACGTAAAAAAAGTTTTTTTTACTATAAAACCTTTATATGCGAAGACATAATTAAAGTATGTTCATTATAATACACATCGCACGAAAATCCAAAATTGTTATCGTTGAGCCCACCACTTTCAATAGATAATTTGGGTCTGGCTCAGATCGCAAATATTTCATCACAGAGCTTTGGAAGAACAATTGAGTGTTTTTCCAAAAACTGATAATGTTTTGAAAACAAATAATGTCTTTCCTTTATTTGTTTAGTTAGACTTGTACTAACACTCTCAAGCTCAGTCACTGGAAACCCATTTTAGCAGCTTACTTTAAAAATGTATCCATTTTTTTTGTATTTAAAATTTTTATGGCAGAAAAATCTGAATTTTAAACGTCTTGTTGGAATTCTGGAATCAGGGGTAAAAAAATCTGCATAATTACGGAAAAATCGGAATGCTTGGCAGGCCTGATATGCTCATAACAGCCATTATTTTGGTATTAAGGTTGATAGGATTAAATCAGTCCAGAGACAGAAGAGGTCCAGATTTTATCTTGACCAGTAAACCCAAAATTCAATTCTTTCCTTATTAACTAACCTATGACACAGAGTACATTTCTGTGGTTTAAATTATTTTTGTAATGTATATATACATTATTCTAGCCAGTTGACAAATTATAATTCAACCCTTTACTGGGTGTAGCGGCCAAAACCGTCTTATCCCCTGAACGGGCAAAACAGCCGGTACTACCATCAGTGTCAAAATCTCGCTTTTTTTTTTTTTAAATCGCAAGACTTCTGGGACGTGATTTCCTATTAAGGTTGTTAACAGTTAACCAGTCCTCAGATCAGGACCAGTCCCTTTAAGTCTGGACCGGTTAACCGCAACAATAAGCCCATATTATCAGGAGTTCGTTTTTGTTGTTACCGTTAAGATGCAGGGCAGCATACGAGACTAAACTAATGCGAGCCACAGTGACTTTAATTCGCTTTCTCCATATTCCGAGATATAAATAATATATACATCATCACTATTGGTTTATTCCTACGGCTAAGGAATGATTTTTAAAAATTTAATTTGCTTGGCTAAGTAGTCGAGGCACTGTATGAGAGCTAACATACAGCGTTTGATGTGAACAACGGTCAAGGCCGTGACAGTTGCTATTTATAATAATTATAGTTTGTTTCTTACTAAGACAAAGAAAGCTATAAAAGCATATTTAATGACACAGTGACCTATCTGCATTCCTTGATCACACTTGTGATTTACCCTATTTGAACAGAGAAAAAAAAAAGTGGGGTGGGGGGG
>MUZC01000752.1:0-20498 GCA_002072015.1 Radix auricularia | reverse complement strand
GGGGGTGCACCACAAAATTCAATTATTCTGGCGAGTTGACAATTGAAAAATAATATGGTTTTTAAATAAATTCCATTTTGACATCACTGTTTACTCCGTAAGCTTTTTAATTTTATTATTTTTATTAATTTTTAATTCGTGAGTAGACTGGCATCACACACAAGAGAGGTAAACACAACCTCCCAACAGACGGGGCGAGGCGGGGTGTGAGGCATGGGTTTTTAAAACTAAGGAAAAATACCTCGCTAACTTTAACAATCCTATTTTTTAGAACGGTTAATCACGAGTCCTTAAAAAAATGACTATAAAACCATCACTGTTTACCTAATTCTTTGGATTTTTTTAATTCACTAATTTGAAGGGCATCGCCGAAAAGAGCTGAACACAAGCGGGGGAAACATTCGCCTAACAGTATTACTAACAGAGTGTTTACCAATCCTCAAATTCGATTTTGGTCTTATAAGGACAGTTTTCAAAGGCATTTGACTTAAAATTACTAATTACCACATCGATATATATTGTTATGTTTTCTGAAATAAGTATTTCGTGTGCGTTGGAAAAGGAGCACATGGCATCCGAGCTGAAATTAGTATAAAATGAACCGACGGTTAACCAGTCTTTTTTTTTTTAAATGGTTAACAGATCTTCAAAAACGAGCGGTCTTAACAACCTTATTTCCTGTTTCTTCTGTTGTGGATAGATTTCACTACATTTCCACATGTTCTCTTTGTTGTGTTTGTTTTTTAAATTTTTTTTTTTCAATTTTGACAATATTAATATAAATGGATTTTGCGCAATTTTTTATTTCATAACCAGTTGATGCAGGGGTGCCACCGACTGACAGCTGTGAACCCTGAAATCCCTTTTTTTAAAATGTTTGAACCCTGAAACCTATTTAACGCCAGATAACGCTTAATATTAATACAATATCAACAATTTTTGCGTTTAAATACATACATAAAAATAACAATAAAAAGCGGGATCAAATCTCTGGCATTAACAGATATTTAATTTGAAAAAAAAAGCATTAAACTGTATTTATATTATTTATATATGTTTCATATTTAAAATTCACATTCTCATTTTATAACACTTGTATACCAGATATTATACTAATGCATTTCTGCCAGGAAAGAGCCGTTGTTTTTACATCTTGAACTCTGTCAATTAAAGCTCCCCTTCTGCCACCAATTTCAGTAGAAGTAGAAGCACCAGGCAAGGTGTAGCTCTTTTGGAGGTTTGCTAAAGCACTGCAGTGGGCTGGGTTATTAGTATGATAATGCATTTTTCCCTAATGACCCATACTATACTCATACACCAAGGTTTGATTGCAGACAGTGCAGACACATGTGCCTGAGACATTAATAGTACGGCGAGTGTGGCTCAAACCCTATTTGAACAGAAAAAACGGGGAGGGGGCGAGTTGGCGATAGAAAAATAATGTTTTTTAAAAATAAATTCCATTTTATCATCATTGTGTACTCCGTAGCTTTATAATTTTATTATTAATTTTAAAGCGCGATTTGACTGAGCTGACTGGCATCACACACAAGAGAGGTAAACATGACGTCACAACGGACGGGGCGAGGCGTTGGTTTTTTAAACTAATGAAAAATGCCTCGCTAACTTTAACGAGCTATTGAACCGGTCCTCATATTTAGACCGGTGAACTACGAGTCCTCAAAATAAAATATTAAAAAAGAAAATTAACCATCACTGTTTAATTAATTCTTTGGAATTTTTTTTTTTTTTTAAATGCGTTGAATTGAGGGCAATGCGGGAAGAGCTGAACGCAAGCGGGGGAAGCGGGCTTTGATGCCATCAGACGACGCCAGTGACAAAATTCTCTTGCTAGTTCTCAAAACATAAGTATAAGGGATATAAGGACGAGCGATTAACCGGTCTTTTTTTTGAGCGGTTAGCCTGTCCTAAAAAACGAGTGGTCTTAACAACCTTAGTATAAACTCCACTTCAATTTCAAGCATTCAATGTGGCGAAATATTTTGTACCGTCGTTTAAACCAAAGAACGTTAGGTAACCAAGTGGTAACCGACCAGCCAATCAGAGATAGCGCAATGTCCCTAAAAGTAGTCATAGATAGGCTAGGTCAGCACTAGGGCTGTCCATGTTTTGAAAAATGCTGCCCTGGTACCCGTCCAAATTTTGAACAGGTACCCGGGTTACCCGTTCAAAACATCGCATAATTTTCACCCTCATACAGCTATACTATGCAATCTAGCCACCTTCCATGCCCCTTATTTCTCAGTAACCATACGGCCAACGTCTAAAAGTGACGTCACATGATTTTGGCTGATTTATACCCCCCACCCCGCCATTGTCACAAAAACTTAGAACCCCCTTAGAACAAAGATTTGCAGCCGCGCCCCCCTCCCCCATAATAGCTGTACCTCCTTTTTGAAAATGAGCATTTGTGAAATAACTTTATTGTCACTTAAGTTTGTATTTAATGTGAAGTTGAACTCTATTAAATCGATACACGTGTAAATTCATGTAAATCGTCAATAAATAAATTGTAAGCATTCAAGTTTTTCAGTGGAACTTTCATTTTAAGTTGCACGTTTTGATGTGATGTCACATTTCTAAAACACACACCCCCTTCGTCACAAATGTATGATCGCCTTCTCCGTAGGTGCTAAACGTCATTTTATTTTATTAGACTGTTAGTAACTAATTTATTGAAATTAAAAAATTACAAATTTTGGTGTATTATTATTTTTTTTTTAAATGAGGCACTCGTGGGAACGAACACGCAAAACACAATCGAATGGGGGGGGGGGGGGNCCAAAGAGCGTTAGGTAACCAAGTGGTAACCGACCAGCCAATCAGAGATGGCGCAATGTCCCTAAAAGTATTCATAGATAGGCTAGGTCAGCACAGGCCTGCTGGCTTGACGCAATTTGATGGTCGTCTGCCGTGCTCGGTAAGGTGGCGGGCTGGCGGCCAGTATAGTTGCTTATTATTTCTGTTACAACGTCATTGGTGATTGCGGTTAAGATGACGTCACGAATAATAATTACTCATCCCCGCACTATCATGTATGGGATTGGGCCGATTGGCCACTATTAGCGGTGCTGACTCTAGCCTCTGGTATGTTCGGAATATTAAACATTAAACAAGCTCAACGCTCGAAACAATCGATTAATGTATCGTGATCGTGTGGAATTCGGGAAAGAGAATTACTTTTATTTCAGATTATGATCCGGTGAGTCACAAAATCTGGCAAATTCCGAAATCCGGTATATTCTGGATTCCGGTTGTTCCAGATACATGTAAATCCGGCGGAACCGGATTTCACCGGATAGTGCAAAATCCTGCGGAACCGGATTCCGGCACACCCCTAGTGATAAATTCTGATAAAGTTTTTTACACCAAACTTTATATGAAGTGCCGCTGTCATTTTCAGTATTCAACCACTGCCATCGCCACTTGTTTTTAACTGTTTTCTCCAACTCGGCAATATTTTCATTAATATTATAATATCAACAAAACGCATTTTTAGATATTGGCACATGATGAGGTTCGTTTTTCAAAATGTTGATATGCGTGTACCAGCGCAAAGCAGTATAGCATACAAACAGAAAGTAGTAATCCAGGCCCAGCACACCACACACTAAGCGAGAGAGTGAGAGGTGACGGAGAGGTCAGGACACGCTGTAACTGTTCTATTTATAGCAAGGCCGCTCCTTGCTGAATTGAATTCGCGCGAGACTACATGGTTACTCTTTTTTTTTTTTTTAAACCCCGGAGCTAGATTTGAAAATAAAATCTCGCGAATCCGGAAATTCCGGGAAAATCGAAACCCGGAAAGCGCGTAATAACAAAATCGCGAATCCGGAAAATAAAATTTTAAAAATTCACGAATCCGGAATTCCGGTATAACCCGGAGCGGTGGCACCCCTGAGTTGATGGCAATTTGGGAAATTCTTACGGGACTGAGGCAGAAGTTTTCCGAAAACCTTATGGCAGATTATGAGTTAAAGTAACATATATGAAAATCAGTGGGCATATGGAGTAAACAGTGATGATAACCAAATTTTCAAAAATACTTTATTATTTTTAACATTGTCAAATCACTGAAATTACAACATTTGGCATATTAGACAACCCCCTACTTTTCCAGTAAAATTATAAGGTTTACCAATACTCGCCCCATAAGACTACCAATCTTCCGACATAAACCAGATAAAAATCATGTTGAGCTAGCTCTCATACTTTGCCTTGACAACTCAGCAAATTTATTTCAAAAAATTTGATTTCATTTTATAACATTCATAAGCCAAACTAAAAGTGGTAATTTTTATTTTCAAATATTGTTTCTATAATCAGGAATATCAAGAAGGCGATTGGATGTCAATGTCCCTCATGTGTCAATGTTAGCTCTCGATTGCTACCCTGCATTTAATCCTTAACTCTTAATGTGTCAAATATTCAAAAGCGAAATAATGCCCGATTTACCTTTTTTTTTTAACCAAAGCGCGATATCGGCAACTCAATAGAACTCTCTTTAGAAACGAAATTACAGAAAATAAAACTCTTCAGTGCGTGAAAAATGATGTTTTCGACTTCCGGCAATGGCAGCTGTTTTCCTTGCTAGTGTTACTGCTCGATTCGCGAAGGTTTTTGGTCATTTTTAAGGGTGTTTTCTAAGATACTAGATTACTAAAATAATAGTACTAAACTACAGGTAAATATTGTTTTAAACTCAATACAGTCTTTTGGATGCGTAAAATAACCATTTTTAGCCAAAAAAATTAAGTCAGTATGACAATATTATTATTAATGGATTTTACGCAAAATTTTTTAATTTCATAATCAGTTGATCGTAATACGGGAAATCCTTACGGGAATGAGACGGAAGTTTATTGAAAAGCCTTATGCGACTTTAAGAGTTAATAATCATCAGACCTTACCTAAAGACCTTGCAACTGCAAGAAATGGAATCTGATCGATTTGAGTACTTCTTCGCACAGGTCCTTTGTGGTTTGTTTTTGGTCTGCTCCATACAACCCGTGGCACACCACTTTTATTTATAACTTCCCCACCAGCATCCTCAATGCGTAAACGCTCATCAGGGTCATCTGGTTTGTGTTCCTAATGGAAAAAAAAAAGTCTGAAATAACATGGCTTTAAAAATAACATTAATTAAATTATTGTGTATCATTCGCTTGAAATCTAATAATATATGCTACCTTTGAAAATGTATTACATTTTTTAAAAATGCTTAATAATTTTAATTAATTTTTTACTATTTTTCTAAATTAACCTTAGTTATGCAAATAGCCTGAACAGGATTTCCTCCACCATATTCATCATTTTCCCCAAGAACAAGAGCTGAGTCCCCAACATGGCCAGTGTAGAGTTTTCCTTGTTTGATAATTGCGATGGTAGCTGTTGTGCCAGCAGTGCTAGGTAGTCCTGTTACAGTCTTCGGCCAGGAATCTAGTAGATATGTGTATGAAATTAAATAATTTTTTAATTAGAAGTTTTTAAGAGTCTTTGTAACCCTAACATGAAATACGTAGGTTTATTAATAAGAAAAAACATGGCCGATAAGACAAAAGCACAAATTACATAAAAATCAGGGCAACGATGGACTAAAAACTAAAAATACTGGTCAAGCAATATATTATTCTCTGTTTAAAAAAGGGAATTAACCTGATGAAATGTATTTTAAATTTTCAAAATTATGATTTTAAGTATCACGAAAGAACATAAAATATTCATTGAAATTATCACGAAAGTACCTAACTATTTTTCTTTAAATAGTCACTTATTGCTGGTGGCTATTTCATAATCGTTAACTCTTTTCATTTATCAATAACAAAGTTTTATTATTTACTAGTGCATTAAATAGAAAAAATGAAATAGTGGGCATAATGAAACATTGAACTACAAAAGACACAAAGAGAATATTCTGAACCGAAGGTGTAGTTAATTAAATGAAGTTTGCCAGTAGTCTCACCATCAGCCCTGTGTACATCACTTGAAGCTTCAGGTGGATTATGTGTTGTATAAAGCAACAGTTGAGCTTGAAACGTTACTGTATGTTTAAGTTGGGTAAAGTGATGAGAATGGTCCTCGTTGATCACGATAGACCAACCACATAACACATAAGTTTCCAATTCTTCAAAAAGCATTATTTAAGCAATTTAAGCCATAACATTTTAATATAAATTACACAAAAATGGAAAGGACTTTCATGAGTTCTTGAAAGAGAAGCTTGTTATTGGTAGTAATTTCTATTATGTCGCCATTTTAAAATAATTTTCTTTCAATTGTAGCCACCTCCATGCTTTTTAAACCCAAATAAAAATATCAATATATATATATATATATAAATATATATATATAAAAAATATATATTTCTTATCTGTTACAGACGCTCCTTCTATACAGAAGATTATTGCATCCTACGCATATCTATGGTTTGTGTCTAGTCCTGCATTCTTATTAGTTTTAAATGTTGACCTTTTTCCACTCACAAGCGGTGTCAAGCTGGGATGCGTCCTGGCACCAACGCTGTTTAGCATCATGTGTTCTGCCATGCTGACAGAGGCCTTCAGAAACGAGGATGTTGGTGTCAAACTGACGTACCGTACAGATGACAAACTGTTCAACCTTCGGAGGCTTCAGGCAAAAACCAAGGTCAGGACAGACACAATTGTGCCCTCAATGCTACCTCAGAAAATGACATGAAGCGCAGTGTTAACCTGTTCTCCAGCGCCTGAACTAACTTTGGTCTTACAATTAACACAAAGAAGACTGAAGTCCTTTATCAACCCGCGCCTGGAAAGCCTTGCGTTGAGCCCCACATCAGTGAAACGCTTCACATACCTAGGCAGCACAACTGTCTCAAAATCTCACCATCGATAGATAAGTGAATGTCAGAATTGTCAGGGCCAGCTCCACTTTCGGCAGGTTATACCCAAATGTCTGGAACAGAAGAGGCATTACCATCCAGACCAAGGTGAAAGTTTATAAGGCAGTGGTGCTTCCTACATGCAAAACATGGACCATGTATCAATGCCATGCTAAAAAGCTGAACCCCTTTCACACAAGCCTCAGGAAGATCCTTGGCATAAAGTGGCAGGACAAAACTCCAGACACAGTGGTACTAACCAAAGCAGACCTACCCAGCATCTTCACCCTCCTGATGCAGTCACAGCTTCGCTGGGCAAGGCACCTGGCCGGAATGCCAAATGAGAGACTAACAAAGAGACTCTTCTATGGCGAGCTCCAGCATGGCCAGCGGTCCCATGGTGGACAAAAGAAATGCTTCAAAGACACATTGAAAGCCTCTCTGAAAGCGTTTGCCCTCAACCCAGAAGAAGCTGCAATGGACCGGTCAACCTGGCACCAATCCATCCACGAAGGGGCCAGGACATGTGAGGCAAACAGGATCAACACAGCAGAAATGAAGAGGCAAGCCCGAAAGGCCCGTGCAGTCAACCCTCCAGGAGACAACCCACTCTTCCCATATCCTTTCTGTTCCCGAACCTTCCGTGCCAGGATCTGTCTCGACAGCCATTTGCGCACACATAGGCAAAACCAGTCCCAACAACCCTCAGATTATTAGAGTGGTCCTCGTCGACTCGACAGACGAACAACAAATGTTGATAAAGTGTATATATTATATTTGTATGGCATCTGTCCGTCAACAAAAGACGATAGATTTATCTTTATTATTTGCAGCTCTTGGTGTGACTGATGAGACCAATCCTCGAGTGGCAGTCTCTTCTGCATGTCACTCACACGAATGCAGTGGGGCAGTGTTGCATGGCCTTCATCCTCACTGTTTTTTCAACTGCTTCCGCCCTGATTTGCTCCTCTGCTCTTAGTGATCCTTCTTTCACTAGAGCCTGCCATGTATAAATATGTGTGTAAATATATATGTGTGTATATATATATATGTGTATGTGTGTATATTTATAGAATCCAGGACCATGATTTTTTTTTTAAGTACATAAATCCTAGTAAATTCTTACAGATTAAGAAACAAAAGAATTTTTGCATAAGTCAGTTCTAACTAATTGGGAATGAATTACTGCGATCAAGCTTATTTTAACACTCGGTTCAGACGTTCAAGCCTTTCTATCAACACAGGATTGACTGGCTAATCAACTTGCCTCTCATATTTCTACCATTTAATTTTTATTTTTAAAATCCTTTCACTGTTAATTTATATAAAATTTCTAATTGCTTTGAAGATCATACTATGAGTACTGGTCTTACTTAACTATTTAATATTGCCAATGGGATGTATATAATTATAATAGACAGTATAAAAATTAGTATAGTATAGCTGCAAAAGCAAGACTATACTTTGCTTTAAAAACTATAATATTATAATTGATCAAATACTGATTCCACGTAAATGTAAGAAACTATTTCCTTTTATGGTAAAGTGAGTGACTATAAACACGGCATTGGACGCCTGGAGGTATTCTGGATTTTATACTTTAATTTTTTAGTCTACTTCTTGTTTCAAAGTTGACAGTTCTCAGTTATTTAAAATGTAACCCTCGATAATTGAGCTATAGTTAAGTTAAAACAAAATCAAAGTTAGAAGTAGAAGATACAAAATTTTATTTTGTTGGAAATGTCAATTTTAGTTTTAGAGTGGATTCACTGGGAAGTATTGTCTTAAATATTTAATATTTATATAATTTGAGGACCTATAAGTATAAGCACAATTCAGGAAACAAAGTCATAGAGTTTAAAGCAACTATCAACTATGATGTCGAGAGGTACATCTTTATATATAATTCTCTACATGGTCCGACCATGCCGGACAAGAAGTGACAAGCTGTCTGACCTCTGATCCCACCGACCAATCAGATTGCAAGAAAAGGTAAGAAACATTCAAAATTTCGTTGAATTGAATTGAATTGTGTTCTTTCGTAGTGTAATGGTTATAACATTCGCCTAACAAGCGGAGGTCACAGATTCAGTACCCAGCTAAGACACTACTTTTTTTAAATTAAAAAAATGTTTGTGGTTGTGCCCGTTCATTTCTGACTTTCTTTTCGAATATGCGGCCATCCATATATTACGCACGCAAAAAGTCATATTTTTCGTACCACCTTTCCCTGTTGCACTCCGTACATTTTTGGGACCCCCCCCCAATGCGTACGTACAAATTTGCTCTAACACCACCACCCCACCCCCCCGGGTTGAAAAATTACTTTTAAGCAAGAGTCAAAATATATAAATGACTTCACTGGCCTAAGGGGGTGGGGTAAAGCATTTGTCACAATTTGTGACGATGTGTGAAGAGGGTGAGGGGTGTTTAAGAAATATGACGTCACATCAAAATGCGCAACTTTAACTCTTAAAGTTGAAAAGCGTTGTAATGCGTCTCCGCTCGCTATCATTAAAGCGTCCCTAGATACCACTCTCATTGGAAATGTAAAAACTCTTCAATGCTTGAAAAATGATGTATTTGACTTTCGGCAGTGGCGGCCGTTGCCCGCGCTAGTGTTATCGCTCGATTCGCAATGTTTTTTGGTAGTTTTAACATTTTTTTTTTTGAAGATATACTTTCGCTATACTATTATTACTAAAATAACAGTACTAAACTACTGGTAAATATTGTTTTAAACGCCGTACGGTCTTTTGGATGGGTAAAATAACCATTCTTAGCCTAAAAAATGTAGTCAGTATGTCTATAATATTATAAATGGATTTTATGCAATTTTTTAAATTTCATAACCAGTTGATTGTAATACGGGAAATCCTTACGGGAATGAGGCGGAAGTTTATTGAAAACCCTTATGCGACTTTTAGAGTTAAAAGTTTCCTTAAAATATTTGATTGCTTCAATTTATTTAATGACGTCTTCGATGGCTTCACACGTGTTAACGATATTAGAATGCAGCCTTACTAAAAACATATTTAAATGATATAAAGTAATTTGCAACATGCTAATTTTCAAAAAGAAAATAAGGGTTTATGGTAGGGTGGGGGGTCAAAGCTTTTTGAAGTTATATTGGAGAGTGGGATCTAAGTTTTGTGACAAGGGGGAAGGGGTAGGGGTAAAATCGTAAAAATAGTGTGATGTCATTCATGGACAGCCAAAAAGGTATTAAAATATAGCAATATATAAGCAGTGAAATCGCCATCCCGTTATGTTTATGTAACGGCTGAGACAACATTAGGCGAAAGAAAAACTTCTACTAATTTAAAGAAATGGAAATATAAATCAGACGAATATATTTTAGAAATGTTTGAACCATTTGGTCTAAATAAAATATTAATTACTTTTAAATAATTAAAAGTTCTGAATTTCTTTGCTTTAAATTATAAAACATTGCATATCAGTCTTGACTCAGTCAGTCACGGATGCCGTTTGCAGTCTGAGCGGTTTACGTTAGTAGGCTTAGTATTATGCAAATTAAATTTTGTGTGCTTATGTAGGCATTCAGAGGAGACCCCCCTCCCCCCGTACGCATCCATGCGCAAAATGCCATTTTACGAAGACACCCCCCCTGCTGCGTACGTAATATATGGAAGGCCCACATGACTTCGCAACACGGCTGTTCATTCACTTTTTTATTACTTCATGATGTAGTTTTTGTCTGTTCCCCCCCCCTTATTTTCTTTGCACTATTTATGAGCAAATCTGCGGCGCATGCTATGCCACAGGTCATCTAGTTTTTAAATAAGTGAGTTTGAGATCTGTCAATTTGAAACAGGAAAAAAATACATAAATAAATACACAATTTAAAATATTTATCCTTTTTTTAAAAACGTATTTTACTTCTACTAGGCCTATATTATATAACTATACAAATAATGGCATAATGGTGAGTTCATTTATAAAAAAAGGAAGGGCCAGGGTAAGCTGGCATTCATTATCATTAATGAATCAATGATTATCATTATCAATAAATATAATTCAATAATTAATAAATATTATTATTAATATTATTATGCAAAACTTTTAAAAATAAGTTTAAGTTAACAAAAAAGAATACTGAATATATTTCAAATGCAACAAATTTTTACACACTGAGTTGACTGAACACACACAAGCAGGCAAGTTGTTTGTTGTCTCATTGTGTCATTGTCTCATTCTCATGTTGTTGCCTGTGTAGTCTATTTTTAATTTATAGCAATGGGGCACAAACTAAACTTGGTTTGATTACCGCGCTTTTCCTCCAAGTGGAACACACAAACAAAAAACATCACTTGTATTTGGTTACATTACATAATTATAATATACGGGATGGTTCATTGTATGTAATTTAATGCAAAAAGTTAATTGTCTTCTAGATATGATATATGAAAGAATGTTAGAATGCAATACTAGCACTAGCACTGACTCTACACTAACTTGAACTTGTTTAACGAACGTTTGCGTTTTTCGAACAATACTATACTAAAACTAAATAAATACGTTAATTTAATTATGTAAATAAACAAAACTAATGACTAATGAAAAGACTGGGTTAAAGAGTATTAAAGACGTTTACCTAGTACATTCCACATGGCATGATGTGTATCAAGAAACCCCTTTCTAATAGCAGCCAAAACTTGATCGTCGTCGTCAGTCCAAAATCCATCATATTTAGTTATTTCGTTGAGAAGGTTGTCTCGACAGAAAGCTGATGCTTCAGGGCCTCCGTGTCCGTCGAAAATTCCAAAGTACGCGAACTCATAATCATCCGTATCTTTTTTAAGAAATTTTATTACATGATTGTCTTCCATATACTTTCTAGCACCTTGATCACAATTTCC
This sequence comes from Radix auricularia, assembly GCA_002072015.1. Classification (NCBI taxonomy): domain Eukaryota; kingdom Metazoa; phylum Mollusca; class Gastropoda; family Lymnaeidae; genus Radix; species Radix auricularia. Next base: position 8,738 of record MUZC01000752.1, on the reverse strand, counting down.
TGAAACCCTAAGGTTTACACCAATTCGGTGACTGGTCATTTTTATTACGGCCCAAACAGTTCGTGGGACCAATGGCCGACATGAAGGCTCAGTAAATTCAACGGAATTTCCTTTTTGATTTCATTGGCTGGCTATTTTTTATTTGCTTTATGATTGGCCAATTCATTCTGAGACATACTTAGAGGGAAAAGTCGGAAGGGAATGTAAGAGGGTGAAACTTCTGTACAAAATTGACAATCAAGCCGCACAATTTAGAGTTATATAAATATGATTGATAAAACTTATATGAACTAAATAAAAATTGTAAAAAAATATTGTTTCATATTTCCTGTAATTGAGGGCTTTATTTTGGATCGTAAATAAATTATGTTGAAAATATTTAGTCAGAAATCAGTTTTATCAATAAGAGAACGACGCTAAAGTTAAAGCGCGCAAAATATTGCCATAATTTATGGATATTTTTTAAAATATTGGCTTTCGTTGTTTCATGATTCATGTGTGCATTAAATAATTTGTAGTCTAATGTTCTTTATTTAGTATAAGTAATAATCCTAATAGTCTAATAACTTAAAGCTAATATATTTTTATTCGGAAATAGTAGCGATTTTGGCAGTATAATCGGTTTAAGTATAATTTAACATATAAATTAATAAAACAATACTAATAGGCCTACATTTATGATGGATTGATTGATATGGTGATGAGGCTCCATTCCATATTCTTTATTTCGCTATTTTTAAAGTACTTTCAAATGCATTTTACCCCTTATTTATCCTTATCAATGAGATTTATATTCTAACAAAACGATTTTAGAACTTTGAACTGTAAAATCACAATGGTTTCAAATACTAAAATAAAATTAATAATCAATGACAAGCATGGATTAAAAATATTTTTTAAGACTTTTTAGTAATTTCTTGATAGCATGTCTTTTAAATATATATATTGTTCCCCAACTTCTAGTCTCTAAAAACAGCAGCCCTAGTTGTACCCCCCCCCCCCAACAAACACCCACGCCACCGTATTCCTCTCAGTGTGTATCCCACACACACCAGCGTAATTCTCTCAGTGTGTACCCCCATACACACACCAATAACAAAGTCAACTCAGGAGTTCCACATGAAAATGTGTTAGACCCCCACTCTTTTTAATTTATATAAACGATTTAACATACAACACCTCAACGGGAAAAAAAAGTTAGGTTATTTATTATTTGCTGATGATTGTATATTAATCTATAGACTATAATAGAACAATTAAATCAGAATAAGTTGAATAAGATTCTTATAAGATATCAAAATTTTATTTTTAAAAAGGACTTGCATGAATTAATAAAAATGGGTAGGTAACTGGTGTGTGTCTTTCCACCTAGACATGTGTCATCTGGTAAAAGTATCAATGAAAAAGAATATAATATTTCAGTCATTTTTGAAAACAACTAATCCAAACCAGAGATGCAAAATACTTAGGAGCAATAATAAATTCAGTGGCGTAACAACGGCTTGGCATTGGGGCAGTTGCCAAGGGCGCCGGTGTTGCAAAATAAATCCTCCCCCAATACAGAGTCTCCCGCCGGAGATTCCATTTTAAAAACAAACTTTCCGCCGGAGAAATTATTTTACTCCCAATTAAAATAAATCCTCCCCTACCCTGTCAAATAATGTCTCCCCCAAAATAAATCCACTTTCGATATTAAACAAAGAGATCATTCAAAAACAAATGAATACAGAATACTTACTTTTGTATTGCTGTAATATTCACAATTGTTTACTTTAATACTATTTATGGTAGTGGCGTAGATATACAGAGAAAAGAGGGGGTTAGGACCATTCCGTTTGACACCTCTCAGGGGCGTTACATAATTTGAAAAATTGCTTGATTACTTGATTTTCTTCCCACTGTACAAATTGACGCACATTGAGTTTTTTGTGTATAAGTATAAGGGCGGTTGTTTCGTTTCATAAAGCAAAGATTACGTCTTTGAAGACATGAGTTTTTGTTGTTATAAACGGCCAAGTCACACAAACGCCGGTTTTTCAGATATTTTTTGTTTAAGGCGGTGGGGGCGACCCAATTAAGTAAAGGCACGGGGGGTGGGGGGACAAAAATCAGCCTACGCAACTGACCTTTTTAACCTATAACCCGATTATACAGTGTTTTTTTTTAACTCTGTAAATGCAGTGAGTTGTGAGAAGCAGAGGTAAGGCGTCAGTCAATAGAGGGGTGGTGCTGGTGGTGCTGACCGCACTGGGTGACACTATAACAAGGGATGACATTCCTGTTAATTGGCACTGGAAATCGGAGGAGTTTTATTGGTATTGTCGTGATGGGGTGACACCTTTACAAAAATTGAAAATCACCAATTTTCCTATTTCCCGTGTAGGTAGAAGCATGAAAGTTTGGAATTTTTTTTTAGTACATACTCTCATCGATAATTGGAAAAAAGTTAAATTTCCCACTCATGGGGGCCGGGGCCCTAAAAACGTTTTTTCCTTATATGAGCTATGTAAAAATTTAAAATCACTAATTCTCCCATTTCCCGTATAGGTAGAAATATGAAACTTTGGAAATGTTTTGAATACACACTCCCGACGTAAATTTGCTAAAAATAATGTTAAAACTCCCTCTCATGGGGGACGGGGCCCAAATATAGTTTTTCTTATATTTAAAACCGACTCATCACTAATTATCCAATTTTCCGTGTAGGTAGGAGCATGAAACTTTGGAAAATTGTTAAGTAGTCTCTCACGACGAAAGTTGGTGTAACAGAATTTTGAAATGCACACTCATGGGGGCCGGGGCCCCGAAAACGTTTTTTTAAAAAAAATATCCCTTACTGTGGGTCTGGTGCCCCAATATAGTTTTTAATGCACTCACTCACTCAATCATCACTAATACTCCAACTTCCGGTGGAGGCAGGAGCATGAAAATATGGGAAGTTGTTGAGTACCCTCTCAAGACGAAAATGAAATTTAAAATTCCAAATTATGTGGGGCCGGGGTCCCAAAAACTATTTCTCTTTATCTGTAAAAATTGAAAATCACTAATTGTCCTTTTTGCCGAGTATGTAGAACTTAAAACTTTAGGAAGTTGTTGAGTACACTTCCTCGATGGTAACAGTGAATATATATTTAAAGTATCACTAACTGCATGCCGGAGGCCCCAATGTAGTTTTTATATTAAATGAGCCATTAAAACAGAAAATTATTTCTTCTCCCATTTTCTGTGTAGGTAAAAGTATAAATTATAAAGCCTTCTGTAGTTGTTTAGTAACAGCCAGCGATGGTAATAAGGAAAATAATTATATACATTTTTAAAATTTCCACTCATGGCTGGCCGGGGGCCCAAAACCTTTTTCCCCTTAAAATTGGTCATATAAATCTAAATCAACACTAATTCTCCTATCTTCCGTGTAGGTAGAAGCTTGAAATTTTGGGAAGTTGTTGAGTACACTCCCGCGATGGTAAGAAGCAAACAATATTAAATCTTTTCTCACTAGGGGGGCGATTGCCTAAATATAGTTTTTTTTTTCTCATAATAAGCTATATAAAAAGACGCATTTTTTAATAACTGAAATCCTAATTTACCACAGCAAAGCGCGGGTAAATTGCTAGTATATATATATATATATATATATATATATACATATATATATATATATATATATGTGTGTGTGAGTGTGTGTGTGTGTGTTTGTGACAAAAACGGCGCATGTCATCAATACAAAAGCCCACCTCTAAACTACACCTTCAATTTTCGTGGGCTCTAAGGTAATTGACTTTATACCTAACTAATTCCGCGGCACGCGAATTTCAAACTAGCTAAGCGTGTGCCTCACCTCAACCCTGACATCCACAGCACTGTGATCTGGACTCCAACCCTAGCTACGACAATAATTGTTTAAACGTGCGACCTAATTTGTGTGTGTCAATTTCAGCATGTGCCGTGTTTCTTGAGACGGCTACACAAAAAAGTAATCCCACTTAAAAGCTTTTTTAAAACTATATTTTAAAAGTAAACTTTAATTATTTTTGTTAAAATTTACAATCCTTGGCTACTTGGATTTGCTAATTTTTCTGCTGTAAATTTAGTAAACTCTACGGGTAGAAGACTAAGAATACTTTTAATGATTATAATGCACACATAGAGTTCATAGAGATAACAACTTTTGTTTAAATCCTAACTCGTGCTTCTCACAAACTTAAAGAAAGACTTCGATACAACATTCTCATATAAATTAATTATCTTTATATTTCAGTTCATTTGTCTGTTATTCTTTTTAATAACTCTGGGCAATTAACCAACTGAGCCAACTGTAAATATGTGTCTATACGGGGATACACCCTCTTAACCTACAAATTGCTACGCCCTTGACTAAGCTTATGATTGTTGAATTCCCAATAATCATACACAAATGCATGTAGAACAAATACAAATTATGTTGAAAGTCATAAAGTTTAATAACACATTTTTTTATAATTTCAAATAATTAAGGGGATGATTTATTTTAACAGCGGAGACTTCATTTCAAAGCAATTTTTCCGAGGGCGATATTGTTTTGGTATAAACTCTCCGGGGGAGACTTTATTTCGTGACACCGGCCTGCGGCAGTTAAAGTTAAAAAATCATGTTAAGCCTGGTCCCTTTTGGAACTCAGGACGTGTTAGCGCATTTTCGTATTATGTATCAGTACTTATGTTAGATATCAGCATTATGTAGTTATCAGTAATTGTGTTTAGATTTTAGACATATTTTTATGAATTTTCTTGTGTAATGAATATACCTGACATTTTTTTTTTAAATTTAAAAGTCATTTCTTTACATTTAAAAAAAAATTATTTTCTCTTTAATCTAACTACAAGTCACCACAAATGATGACGTAAAACTCTCTAAACTTTTACACATATTCTAATGACGTCAAAAAAAAAAACTAATTCTTTTGCACGCCTTCGCACCACTCTAGAATGCTTGAAAAATGATGTATTCGACTTCCGGCAATGGCGGCCGTTCCCTGCGCCAGTGTTACCTCTCGATTCGCAAAGTTTTTTGGTAGTTTTAACGGGGTTTTTTAACGGATCGAGTAACTGAGTGTTGATGCACAAATGGCAGGTCAGGACATACAAAAAACATATATACATCATGGGTCTAGGACTTATGGATGCTGTGATCAAAGGTGATGACAGACGGACAAAACGGGTGCAATAGCGCATTCGACTTCTCGAAAATGCGCTAAAAAGCGCATGGCGTTGCTAAATCTGGTGTGCATAATATTCCATTTTACCAGTCCGATGGATTTGTGAACTGGAAACATGTAAACCTACAATTCAAAATAAAATTTAAAAAAAACCGTGACAACACAAACAATTTTACAAAATGGAAATTATTAAATAGATCTAAAGGGTTTGAAAGTGTGGACTAATTGAAAACTTTGCACCAGCAGCACCGAAAAACTAAATTTTGAAATGGCGACATATATTGACTACAAGACTACAATTCTACAATATATATATAATCAGGGCCAGCTTTAGGGAATTGGAGGCCTTAGGCGAAATGAATTTGGTGGCCCTAAATGCAATAGAAAAATAAAGAATACAATTACATTAAAAAAAAAAAAAACTTTCAGTATTTGTATCTCAATTAACAAATAACTGAAATTTATGCAAAAATATTTGTGCGATGTCATAAACTTTACATGTTACGTGGGTCGGGAAACCATGGCTCGCGAGCTAGATGTGGCTCTTTTTATGGCTGCATCTGGCTCGCAGACAAATGTGCAGAAGCGGCGTTTGGGGGTGGCAACTGGGGCGACTGCCCCAGGCCCCGCGCTTAGGTAGGCCCCGCGTTTTGGTCCTGAACATGTCTCGTCCTGGTTAATAGCCTATACATGTAGAATCAAAGAGTGAATGGTAGAACGTATGCTGTAATCCTTTTTGGAGGTCAAATTCCGTAGCGTAGCTCTAGACGTCTTTGAAAGCATTACACCGTTAGCGGAAAATAGCTCAGATGTACCATTCAGCCAATCCCCTTTATTTGTGTACACGTCATTCACAATAGATTTATTAAAATAGTTATTTTTAGAAAACTGTGTCATCGGAATGGCAGTGTCTCGGTAGTGGTGTGATCGGAAACATTAATTAGCGTCATCAAAGTGATTTCTCTGTACGATATCAACATGAGTGGAAGAGATCGGGATAGATTTCGCAAATATGGCCCCGCGGGGTCATTGCTGGCACTAGGCCCCGCGCTTACCTAACGCCACCACTGCAAATGTGCGATTATATTTTTAGCGCATTTTCGAGAAGTCGAATGCGCTATTGCACCCGTTTTGTCCGTCCGTCTGTCATCACCCTAGATCTCAGCATCCATAAGTCCTAGACCCATGATGTATATATGTTTTCGTATGTCCTGACCTGCCATTTGTGCATCAACAATCAGTTACTCGATCCGTTAAAAAACCCCGTTAAAACTACCAAAAAACATTGCGAATCGAGAGATAACACTGGCGCAGGCAACGGCCGCCATTGCCGGAAGTCTTAGTATTATCAAAAGTATTAGTTTTTTTGTTGTTGACGTCATTAGAATATGTGTAAAAGTTTAGAGAGTTTTACGTCATTATTTGTGGTGACTTCAATCAAGATCTTAGCGGCCCAGGGGCAGAAATTGAAAACTTTTTCGAAACAAGCTTCAACATTCAACTACTTTCACCAAGATTGACAACCACGATCTATCAAACAACAATTGACGGAGTATTTGGGCGATTAGCTGATTACAATTTAGAATGTTTCATTTATGAGTCCTATTTCAGTGACCACAAACCACTTGTAGTTAGATTAAAGAGAAAATAAAAAAAATTAAAATGTAAAGAAATGACTATTAAATAAAAAAAAAATTCAGGTATATTCATTACAGAAGAAAATTCATAAAAATATGTCTAAAATCTAAACCCAATTACTGATAACTACATAATGCTGATATCTAACATAAGTACTGATACATAATACGAAAAAGCGCTAACACGTCCTGAGTTCCAAAAGGGACCAGGCTTAACATGATTTTTTAATCTGTCGTCTTTGATCTACAAATTTATTACATATAAAAAATAATACAAATCAGCTAAATGCGAATATATAATGCACTTGAAATACAATCTTATCCCAGCAACAAGCAGTGTTTTCATTTGAAAACAAGCAAGAACTCTTCATCGGCGACATTGAAACAGGTCGTCTACTACACTTTCAAAAACTGGTGTCTCCATCAGAGATTTTTTGCTCCAAGCTGCTGACTGGCAGGCCTCAGATATGTGAGTGAATAAGTTCAAGTAACTGAATGAAAATGTGGAAAGACTTGCACGATAGCAAGCACATTTGTCGATCCAACTAAAGAACATTAAGACCAACCAACGATCACGTTTAACGGATGGTAGTCTCAATGCCTACATGAAGATTAATCTCACCATGCCCGTATCAACCAGACTAAAAGCCGTGCAGCACCATAAGTCGTATTAATGCTAAGAAATACTCATTATTGGTTAGCAACAGCATAACAATGTTATTAAAAAGAATTCAAAGATTCAGTGGCGTCGCTAGGGGGGAGTGTGGTGGGGGGGGCGGGCCGCCCCGGGTGACACCATCAGGGGGTGACACCAGACTGTCAAACTCTATATATTCCCGTTATTTGGCACTGGAAAACTCGGAGGAGTTCTATGGGTTAAATCATGAGGGGGGTGACATCATGAGCTACCGCCCCGGGTGACACCAACCCTAGTGACGCCCCTGCTTCTACCTACACGGGAAATATGAGAATTAATGATTTTTAATTTTTATATAGCTCATAAGAGGAAAAAATCATGTTAAGCCTGGTACCTATTGGAATTCAGGACGTGTTAGCGCATTTTCGTATATGTATCAGTACTTATGTTAGATATCAGAATTATGTAGTTATCAGTAATTGTGTTTAGATTTTAGACATATTTTTATGAATTTTCTTGTGTAATGAATATACCTGACATTTTTTTTTATTTAAAAGTCATTTCTTTACATTAAAAAAAAAATTATTTTCTCTTTAATCCAACTACAAGTCACCACAAATGATGAAGTAAAACTCTCTAAACTTTTACACATATTTTAATGACGTCAACTAAAAAAAACACTAATTAATTCTTTTGCACGATTTCACACCACTCTTGAATGCTTGAAAAACTATGTATTCGACTTCCGGCAATGGCGCCCGTTCCTTGTGCCAGTGTTAACTCTCGATTCGCAAAGTTTTTTGGTAGTTTTAACGGGGTTTTTTAACGGATCGAGTAACTGAGTGTTGATGCACCAATGGCAGGTCAGGACATACAAAAAACATATATACATCATGGGTCTAGGACTTATGGATCCTGTGATCATGGTGATGACAGACAGATGGACAAAACGGGGGCAATAGCGATTTCGACATCTCGAAAATGCGCTAAAAAACTAAATTTGGGGCCCAAATTTTAAAATACCCTCTCGCCAATTATTGTTGTGAGAGTGTACACTACTTCTTTCCAAAGTTTCATGCACCAACCAACACGGGAAGATGGAGAATTAGTCAGAGGCGTCACTAGGTTTGATGTCACCCGGGGCGGTAGTTCATGGTGTCACCCGGGGCGGTGGCTTTAGGTGTCACCCCCTCATGATTTAACCCATAGATTTCCTCCGAGTTTTCCAGTGCCAAATAAAGAGAATATATAGAATTTTATAGTCTGGTGT
>MUZC01000751.1:169136-180524 GCA_002072015.1 Radix auricularia | reverse complement strand
AGAGCATGATAGTAAGGATATCTGAAGAGCAAGATAGTAAGGATTTCTGAAGAGCAAGATAGTAAGGATCTCTGAAGAGCAAGATGGTAAGGATATCTGAAGAGCAAGATAGTAAGGATCTCTGAAGAGCAAGATAGTAAGGATCTCTGAAGAGCAAGATAGTAAGGATCTCTGAAGAGGAGGATAGTAAGGATCTCTGAAGAGCAAGATAGTAAGGATCTCTGAAGAGCAAGATAGTAAGGATCTCTGAAGAGCAAGATGGTAAGGATCTCTGAAAAGCAAGATAGTTCAAAGATTGATGTGAAAAAGAGCCACAAGAAATCATACCATGTCTTGGCTTATCGCTGACTTCAGATCATATGTGAAACACAACAAATAAACGGAGGCCAAATTCGGCTCCTAGAAAGATTGCATTCACCAAATAGATATTCCTTTTAAAAAAAGTGAGTGAGTATTTGAAGAAAAAATAAAACACCCTTCTGTCAATACATATACATATCAATTTGTACCTGAAAATTTCAGAACATATACATATAAATTTGAACCTGACAATTTCAGCATACCGTACTATCCATCATTAATATTTATTAAAAACATTTTTTAAATCTTGAGCAAGTGAATCGGACCTCCATCAAGAGGCCAGTCTGTATCCCTAGTTTCTAAGAATTATTTTTTTTCCCTTCTTATTTTCTTGGATAAAAATGGTTCTGTAGCTCAAATTTGTTTATCAGCCTCCTGCTTCCCTTGAAATTCCCTTGCTAATTGCTTTTGCTGAATCCCTTCCCATTAATCCCTGCTATAAGTCATGCATGGGATGTAACCCATGGTCAGCTGGTGGTACTGTAAACAAAGGACTAAATACACTCGGCACATGTATAATATTATTTAGTATTGTTGTCCAACTGATGCTCTAGCTAAAGTGGTCTCATGTATACTAGTATGTCATGGCATTAACATCTTATCAAAATGAGGCATTGATGTAATTCACATTTTTAACCCAGAGGTTTGTAGTATTTAACTCTTACAATGATCCCAATGCTGTTGGTTTTAAGTACAAGCAGATAGATAAGACTCATTGCTCACAGTCAGTCAACATATTCTCTGATAGCATCATCTTTAAGCTACTAATACTTCATTTTCTCACTTAGACATTTAAAGCTGTGCGGTTTAACTTAAGTTAAAGGTTCAAAGTTCATTTAGATAGTGACCTCGATGCTTTTTTTCCCCCCTTCCTCTGCATAAACGCATATATACAAATTCAAATTTTCCTTTCAAGCTTTCAAAAAATATAGATGTTATTCTTATTTTATTTAAATAGTTGCAATTCATATATATATATTTGTTGCCAAAAAATGTTTTAAAATAATTTACATTATTTAAAAACAACAAAGTCCTTCAACAGGAAAAAAAGACATAAATATTTACACAAAGCATAGAAACTATTTTCAACACAAAAGGGGCAGTAATGTGTTTTAAGATGACATTAAAAAAGTTCAGAAATGTAAGTGATAAACAATGTTAACCAAACAGAGAAAGAAATAAGCCAAGGTAAATAACAAAAATACTTGTATATAAAATATACTGTTGGAGAAATAACGGATTATGCATTAAACCAGTCAGGTGTAAACAAAGGTATGAAGTAACAGACCGCAGTGGTCAAGCAGTCTCACAGGACTTAAATATTAATAGAAATAGATCTGTAGATGGTATTGTGCAATGTCAAGCCGGGTCCAAGTTTGAAAACTTCCCAAGACATTTTGAACACAATTTTTTGTTTACCTCCTGTGTGCCTACAATGATAGAGCTTGCTAACAATGAACCAAACAACTATAAAAAGTTCACCTTGGAGTGCTCGGATATATCTTCAAGGAATTGGAATGAACAGTTTAAATCACAGATTGTTTCCTAGTTGGGAGACTGGATGATCACCCTCGGTTGTCCTTGTGCCGGCGGCAGGCTGGCCATTGGACGGCTGAGGATGCCTTACCTCCTCATAGCTGAAAGTGGACATGGGTATAACCTCAGGGCCTGGGTTACGCTCGCTTTGTATAAGTCTCGCGGTTTCTGATATGTCGAAGACATCATCTTCCCCCTCATCATCATCTTCGAATGCAATTGAGAGTGCAGCCCCGTTGGACCGACTTGCTTCACCGTCAGATGAACTGATGGACGTGTCAACGAGCCGACGAGCACGTCTGGCCAAGACCCTGTTGCATGCCGCTTCCTTTTTTTCATCGTCGTAGCAGAAAATGTACTCAAAGGTCTCGTAGATGGCCATGACAAGGCAAAATGCACCGGACAAAATAATTATCTGTGGAGATGTAGAGAAACAGTTGCGTTCATTTTTAACATCTTTAGCTTATAAATGAAAGAAAAATTAATTTGAACATGGGCCAACAGTGCCCAACTACCACGACTTTTGTGTATGTTTTAGTAATGCACTTTCCCCTCTTTAAAGAGAATCCCCTACAGCAATATTACCTTGAGTGTTCTATCTGACACGGGTGTGTAAGGGCTGTCATACTTTTGTGCTGGGGCGCAGGGAAGGCTCATGTTGGCACTCAGGAACTCCCCATTCATCGCGGCCTCCACGCGTTGACGCTTTTGGTTGAACTCGGCTTGTGTCATGGGGGTGCCAAACAAGGTCAGCCGCAGCTTGGTCAGCGTGCCTTGACCTAGGTCAATTTGAAAATGCAGGTTCAAAATGAGCTTGAAATTTAATGCCAAATGTCATAAATAAGTCAATCTCTTATCATACAGACGCTCCTTCTATGGAGAAGATAATTGCGTCAACAAACCATGACGAATGATCTGTTGGTCAGAGATGCAGCGTGGGGGTTCCACACATTACCCAGCCACCTAACTAGTGTTAGGCACCCATTTGGAGCTGGGTGACCCAGGGACGCCCTAGGCCCCGGGAACAAATCCTTGCCTTCGTATGGATTCAAACCCGTGACCATCAGTATACCAGTCAAGCGCACTGCCACTCGACAACAAATGGGTCGTCAATGTTTTGACAATCATAATCAGTTCAAACCCAGGATATTTATAATCAATTTTCCCTTTAAGCTGCGCAGCCTAGCAGATATCTGACTGCCGCCATGCAGCAGTTTAGAATTGCAGCACAAGAAATGAATGCTGTGTAAAACTTTGCGCACAATTTTTTTTTTTAACTTTGAACATGAACTAGTAACTAGAACAATCAATTTTTCATCAGCTAGTAACTTAATAAATCAAATTTAATTTTAATGCTTACTTTATGAAATAGTTTTGTGTAACAAACTATTTGAAAACTCAACTTACGCATTAAAGGTAAATCAAAAATTTAGTTTTGGTGTTTTAGTTCTAATTTGTTTTATTTATTATTTCTTAATTTTTGTTCAATAAAAAGCAAACCATTTACAAAAAAATTGTGGTAACAAAAATTAGACATTCAAAGCATGGTTTTGATAAAAAATATTACATTGTAAAAAAAAAAAATATATACCGTATATACTCGAGTATAAGCCGACTTTTTCAGCACATTTTTTGTGCTGAAAAAGCACCCCCTCGGCTTATACTAGAGTGAAAAAAAAATGACCCCAGAAAATGCCGCCGCTCTGCAGCCAGATATTAGCCTGTAGTCACTGCAGCCTGCCTGCCTAAACTGATCTAGTCACTGCAGCCCGCCCCTCCTCCACTGGTTGCTAGATCGCCTGCTGATTGGCGTGTAGCAACCAGTGACGTAAGAGAGAAGAGACCGAGGCTAATTTACTGTTTCTCTTTGAAATAAATATTATGTGTTTTAATGTAATTTTATTGGTATCTATTATTTTTGAAATTTACCAGTAGCTGCTGCATTTCGCATTTCCCACCCTAGGCTTATACTCGAGTCAATACTTTTTCCCAGTTTTTTGTGGTAAAATTAGGGGTCTCGGCTTATACTCGGGTCGGCTTATACTCGAGTATATACGGTAGCTAAAAATAAATCTCACCAAATTTGTCTTTGTCATTGTCAATAAATAAGATGGTCCAGTTCCCCAAGGGTTGCTCTCCCCAACATCTGACCGTGGTAAATGTCCAGTCACTGAATCCTGATGTTGAGTTGTCCAAGGGCCTGGAATCAAAGAAATGGTCACAACTGATATGTTATTCTTTTTAATAAACAAGTGTACAAGATAACTGAGAAGTTATGTCTTATGGAGATAATTGTTGGACTGTTGACAACACTGAGAAAGTTTTATGGCTTAGGAAATGACCATTTGTACTATTTAGAGACTTGGTGTGAGCTCCATTGCAGGAATCTTCATATAGTTGCAACAATCTTTATATACCTGCTAGAATCTTTATATAATTGCTAGAATTTTTATATAGTTGCTAGAATTTTTACATAGTTGCAATGAATCTGTAAATAGTTGCAACAATATGTATCTAGTTGCAAGAATCTTTATATAGTTGATTCAATCTTTACTTAGTTGCAACAATATTTATCAAGTTGCAAACACGGATTCCTGTAATAGAATAGTATTTTCAACTGGAGACAATTCTTTAGAGATTTGGTCACTGGACTTGAATGTTGAATAATGTGAAATACTTAGATGCACCTGGGTAACCATTTAAGAGCAATCCAATGAATAAAATAATTTACCTCGGCGCTGCCAACACTGACAAGGTACCAGCTGGACTGATCAACTGGACTCCAAGCTTCCCTCTGCATGGATGGGTCAGCCATATGGTCAGCTGGACATTTTCTAATGTGAACAATCCTAGTCCGCGCACGTCAGCTTCCGTGATCTCGTGGACTATCCTCAGTGGTGTGTCTGAGCCTTTGGGAATAATTTTATCTGCCCCTGCGTCAGTGTATGAGAATGACGTCATCCACGGAACTGTCTCCCAGACCCGGGCAGCATTGACCAGCCTCCAGGAGTTGAGCAGGCCGAATCCGTGCTTGTGGCTGTGAGAGAGGCCGGCCCCGTTCTCTTGCCAATGAGCCAGGCTCACGTCAATCTTCTGGCTGGTGAGGATGATTATGTACTGCACGTCCCTCCAGGACAAGCAGGGTCGGGCCTGCAGCATGAGGGCGATCATTCCGGCCGCCAGCGGGGCGGCGGCACTTGTGCCAGTGTGGCTCTCTGTGCAGCCGCTGGCTTTACCCTCGGTCCAGTCGGTGGTGACGATGTCCCTCTTGTTGTAGCCGCTGCTGAACGTAACGCCCAGCATGGAGGCACATTCCTCCGCGTAGTAGGGCATCTCCCCGCTCTCGTCCACTGCCCCAATGGTCACCGTGTAGATGGAGTTGGCGTAGCCGTCAAAGTTGCAATTGTCCTGGTGCTCCCCGCCATTGCCGCTGGCCACAACAAATATGTTGCCAAAGCCTTTACGGCCAAAGTCCACCCCATACTTCATAGCTTTGACGGCCATGAGATGAGGGCCATCAACAGTTCTTCCATCGTCGTCAGGTCCCCAGCTACAGCTATAGATGTCGTTGATGTCCATTTTCTTATTGAAAGCTTCTGCCTCCATGCTGTCGGTCATGGTTCCGTCCAATACACGCAAACCTAACAATAAATAAAAATTGTAAATAGGAAATTAACATTGGTTGGTTGTTGCTTCAATTATTCTCTCATGCCTTTACTTATTTGAAAATAATGAGGTTATATAATAACCAAAACAAAATATAAACTACTTTGAGAAAATTACACGAAAATCAATATTTTATACATTCAACCCATATTTAATATATGGGTTAGGTTCCAGAATGTAAATCTGGAAAGTAGAGGCCACAACTTTTCTAAATATTTTTACTGTGAGGCTTTATGAACTCTTGCTGTACTGATAAACCTTTTTGATGTCTTATAAACACTCACTATACTCTTGAACACTTTCAAAACGCTTCACCCAACCTAATTTAACAACATACAAAATATATATGGGTTTAAGGATATAATCCTGAATAAGTGAGACTGACTAAACTGAACCGAGAAACTGAGTCTTTTCTTTGTATTACTTTTATCAAACAAGTCTGGTATACTTGTCTGCAGTCAATCCCATAGATGACAAACTTGATAATAAAAATTTTTTTTTAAAGGATAACACTTGATGCTGGACAATGAAAATACCAGAAATTTGTGCTCCGTACGCCACACCAACCCCACAGACTTTGTTGTTAGCTACAGCAGCTATCTCCCCTGCACATCTCGTCCCATGGTGATTGGATGTTTTTGTGGAGCTGGGTGAAGGGTCAGGGTCGTCATCGTTAAGATCCCAGCTGCCCATGCGATTATAGTTGACCTACAAGAGACACAAAACTTTTCTATAAAAATGAAGACCCTAAATTGTGCATATTCAAATACGTATATCCCCCAAATACGCATTGAAAAAAATTGTACATTAACTAAGACTCAAGGCAAAATTATTACCTACTCATTGCCACACTTTGAATAAATGCTGCATGGGGCAAACTACCCCCATATGAGTCCCTTACAAACAAATACAGAGATCATTTACATAAAACATTATTTTAATCCCAGATGCCACATCTGTTTACCCTCTCCTCAGATATAAACTGCATTCTCTTTTATAACTATATAGGTTTAGACTTTTTTTTTTGTACTAAAGAAATGAAAAATATTCTTGGTTTTCAATTTTAGAAATTAATATTAAAAAATTAATGACATCTAATAAATAGGAAAACTAAAGTTTAAAATCTGATGTTTATAGACTTTGTAAAAATTGATAAAAGTTACTAAGATACAGAATACACTTAACTTGGTTTCAACACAAAATATTATCACTAACCATTTGAAGAGCTCAAGGGAAGAAACCATTAAGTATGTACTTTTTAGATATTCAAGTTTTAAAGTTCAAAATTTTACAGATTTCGTATAAATTAACTAAACACATTTTAATTTTTAATAGGGTCATATACTTAATATTTTCATAAAACCTCATTTGGAACATACTTTTTTTTTAACCTTTTTTTTTACATAGCCATTTTTTTCCTTGTGGCCTTCAACTGATAAGCATGAGGCTAAAATCTCTTACCTTCAAGTCAGCATTCCTCCACTCAACTCCATCATCCACCACTGCCACAGTGATTCCAAAACCAGTGTAGTTGTGGTACCAGACCCCTGTCACATTAATGTCCATTCCTGGGTGCAAGCTGTTGAACAGGTGCCACTGTTTGAGATAAGCCGGGTCATTGAATGTTACCTGTGCTGACCTTTTGGAACGGACCGCTTTCAAATGACCAGGAAGCATAACATTTTTGAGACTGGCATTAGTAGATGAACTAAGTAAATCGGTGTAAGGTTTATTGGTAGCATCTTCTTTCTTTTGGTGGTTAGCCTCATCTGAGGCTGAATTTTGCAATGCTACACTCCCTGTAGAACGGCCAATAACATCATTTACACTATTGTGAGAAGAGTCAAAATACAGAGGAGCCGAATCACGCAAGACTGAATCATTGAGATCTGTTATGCTTGAAGAATTTTTAAAAACTGGCTCTTCATTGCTGACAAAAAACTTTGGCATTTCAATATTTCCTTTATAATTTATTTGACGAGGTAGTATACCATGCGCTGACGGAGCAACAATGCCTCTGGTATGTCTTTTATGAACATGCTCAGCTGTAAACCAGAGTATTTCTCTGTGCTGAATCAGCCGTTGCTCAACTTCTCTTTCAAAACGCTGAAAAAGTGCCTGGCTGTTGGATCTGAAACTGGAATGTTGTCTGTGTAAACGTTGGAGATGTGCGGACTTGTAGTTGGATATGGGGATGGAATTAGCATGCCTGTTTGAAGCTGTCTCACTGTGACACAGCAGAAAATGGTCGTGGAACTGGCCAAAAGTGTGATGAATTTCCAGGCCAACTTCTTTTGACAAAGCTGATTATTGGAATGAGAATTTCATTTTAAATTTTTGTAAACTTGAGGATAGATGTGGTAACCAAACTTAATATGACATTACAATGGCTAATAAAAAGATTTGATCTTTTAAACAAATAATTGCTCAGTAAATGTCACTTTTCTTTTTTTATAATAAAAAAATATTTAAGCATTTAAGACAACTAAAAAATTTTTCTTTATTCAAATTGGAAAGTAATGATTTCAAATTTATATGTGGTGGTAATTAGAAGACATACAACTTTTTATTTTGTAAAATTACCTAAAATATGATCTTTAACCAGGTCATGTCCTAGGCAACATTTAAGAGATGATAACATTTCTTCCTCATGATGTTCGGTATTGGAAACATCCCTTGTGCCATTCTGAAGACAGCTGCAAGACCTTAAAGTGTTTATCTGGACCACCCAACACAGGATTAAATCTCGGCCTTCCACCATCGACTTGACAACATTTTTCTCATATTTTGCATAGTGAAGAGGAAAAGGTGACACTGGTAGGACTTTGGCAATGATGATACAGAGAACAAATGGGAAGGAATCAGGTAACATGCCAGAGCTGTCATTGTTGGCTCATCTGTCAAAGTAAAATTTCAGGGCCAGAAATAGTGAAAGTAATAAATGGTAATTTATTAGGCCTATATCACTTGTCTACCTAAAGCAGAAACAAAATGATATCAATTTAAATTTAATTTTAAATCTTATATCTTATATGTTACAGACGCTCCTTCTGTACAGAAAATCATCCCATTAATATGACGTATAATACTTACTGCACACAGAATGATTTATCCGTCTGTAACTTCATTTAGCTTAAGTAAGTCTTGTAAAACTTACTTGCCTATAAATAAATAAGATTGTTCATGATTTGGAGCAATGATGATGTACATTATTTACATGACAATTTAATTGGAAAGTTAATTGATCACATTTATAATAAATTGAATTGGTATTGAATTAATTAAATGAGTAACTTTAAAAAAAAAATTGTTGTTACTTTTAACTCATAGAGTATTAAAAAACAAAAACTTTTTTATCAATGTTTTTGAATCGGGCCCTTGGTCTGATTTATGGGGCAATAAACTTCTAGACTCTTGACCATGGGTGAGCAACTATTTATTTTGACTGCATTTACACTGACTGCATTGACATTGCATATGAGTTTCCATCATAATCAATAGAAATATCCTAGTCCTAATTTGTTCTAAAGCGTTGGACTTATATAACAAATTTATGAGTGAAGCTAATGCCATGCTCTATACCAGGGGTCTCCAAACTATGGCCTCAGAGACATACTTGTAAGAAGTCACCTTCCCACAATGAAAGCACATATTGGAACAAAAGGTTGCAACCGTAACCGTTGCAATACTTGTCCATATGTGGTTGAAATTAACAAAATTTCTTTCCCTCTTGAACAATTCTCAATAAAAGATGGATTCACTTGCACCAGTCGCAACGTGATTTATGCAATTATTTGCAAGAGATGTAAAAAAATTTATGTGGGTGAGACAGGTCGTCGTCTTGGAGATCGGTTTAGAGAACACCTGTACAATATAAATAAACAGGCTCAGTGTCCTGTGTCTAAACATTTTAACAGTGTTGACCACGATGGCATTTTGGATATTGTAGTTACTGGTATTTTATATGCAACCAATACCCATGATAGAGTCCACATGGAAAATAGACTCATAAAACGATTTGGTACGTTGGCTCCATATGGAATTAACCAAATCCACAATTTTACATGACTGCAAAATCGTTTTCCCGTTGTGGTTTTCACTGTTACTTTAGATACTTCAACTTCCTCCTTTTTCTTATATTCTATGTCCGTGTTTATTTTTGTCTTTCATTTCTTTTCATTTTATCACATAGACTTTAATATGTTTTAATTTTAATATATATGTAAGTACATGTAATTGTTTTTGTACTGATGAAGGCATGAGCCGAAACGTCTACCATTATTTGTATTAGTTGATAATAAAGCTTTAATTTATTGTTTCCTTACACAAATAGTCTGTGTAATTTGTTTTTTCTATTTTTACGTAGATTTTACCACAAAAGTTTGTGTAGTCGGCCCCCAAACTGCTGTTTGACATTTAATTCAACCCTCCAGCAGAAAAGTTCGGAGACTCTATACCAATAACTAAGAACTAATTCTCATTTAATTCACTTAATATTAAGTTAAGTTAATATATCATATAATAGTATAGACTACTATAGAATAGGTCTGCAAATGCGATATAATATTAAGTTTAAAAATGACAGTTAAAATAATGATTTTAATGATTAATAGTTAATAATAAGTTAATAAGTAAATTAAGAGTAAGAGCAACTCAAGACTAAGACCTAAGACTACTAAGAATACTAAAATAAACTAAGAGTGAGTACTACACTATTCACTATAAACTATACTATAGTCTATAGACTATATTTATCAGATTTAAAAAAGAGTACTAAGGACTAAGGAAGACTATTTAGTTATTTAGTGACAAATATAAATAAGACTGATACTGATATGGTGATACTAGAGTAAGACTAAGACTAAAAGGCTGAATCCGATTATGCGTTCACAAATGGGTTATATAGCAATTAATTCTGCATACTCTTCCTTTGTTTTTTAGGTTTAGATTTACAATTTTTATGTGTTAATTTAGGGTTTGGGTTAGGTTTAGATATAATTGGGAATTTAAGGTTAGGGTTAGGTTTAGTTTTAGAATTTTAATAGATGATTTTGCCAATTTCTTTGGTACGCGGCATATCAACAAAGCTGGCGGCCATGTTGAGTGGGAACGTTAACTCGGAATTTACCAGACTAAAAATAGAGTAATACTGATTATGTAGAATATAATAATATAAGTTATTATAATTATAAGATTAAGAATGTAGTTTCAATGTAGAATGTAATGTAGTAATTAATTAATACTAAGTGAACTAAGTCTAAGTTTTAAGTATTACTATTACTAATACTGGCTAAAACGGATTACTCTGACCGCAGCGTCGCGTCTCTTCCGGTTGCTATGAAGGATAGTTGCTTCCCTTGAATCTTGTTGTTTTCTTATTTACTTATTACCTCCCCTTGCTGTAAAATGTAAATAATTTGTTTATTATCATTATTGGATTTGTATTCGTGCGCCGCGAGAAAAGGGGGGGGGGTCTCTCCTGTTCATTTTTTCCCAAGTATAAATGAGTATATTCTAAGAACTATTTGCTGTGCTCATTTAGAAAAGGAGTGCTGCTAATTCCTTGGCGGGCTTTTTTTCCACCATGTCGTTTCCATTAGTAAGTAGCCCTTTTTTGTTAGAATTTTCGGAATATTGAAGATTTTAGGGCTTGGATTAGGTATAGCTTTAGAATTTTCGGAAAATTGAAGATTTTAGGGTTTGGGTTAGGTATAGCTTTAGAATTTTCGGAATATTGAAGATTTTAGGGTTTGGGTTAGGTATAGCTTTAGAATTTTCGGAATATTGAAGATTTTAGGGTTTGGGTTAGGTATAGCTTTAGAATTT
>MUZC01000751.1:154926-169125 GCA_002072015.1 Radix auricularia | reverse complement strand
TTTCCCCCCCCCCCCAATGTTTTTCCTGTTTTTTTTTTAAATTGGCGGGTAGCTAAAAAACTGCGAAATTTTAGAATCCCTGATTCCCCTACCCCTCTGATTTCACGGGGCTCGCACTACTTTTCCGAAGGTCACGGCGGTCACGTGCCTTAGCAACAAGATGGCCGCCGATAATGGTGGTGCGGTCTGAGTAATCCGCTTTTACCCTAATACTAATTACTAACTAATACTAATACTAATGGCTAATGGCACCAATACTAATACAATACTTAGTCAATACTAATACTAATAATTAAAGTTACATTTAAAATAATTTTAATAGAATTACTCTTATTTCATGTATTATTCATTAGTCATTAGTGATTCTCAGATTCATTCATTCAACTCTCAATTCGTCTGAGTCACTCACAGTGACAGTCACTGATGTCTGGAGTCGCACTCACATTAATCATTAATGTTAAATGAGCTTACTACTTTCCAATTGCTACTAAGTAATAGTGGTAGTCATAATCGAAATAATTATTACATAATTATTACGACGAGTGAGAGTGCCTAGGGATAAGGCTAAGGACTGCAGACTATAGTCACTATAGATTATAGAGTGCAGAGTGGTGAGTCCTAGACTTTGTTTATATATTTTTATGCAGTTCTTTTTACTTCACTTCCTGTTTCCTTGAAGTTGTCAAAGGTCCTCAAACTTTCTAAATATTCTCTTCCTGTTGATTTTATTCTTTACTTCTATTGAAAAGTTCTGAGTTCTAAATTATTTAAGAATTCGACCCATGTTTTGGGTATAATAATAATAAACATGCCCTATTTAACTTCCCAACCTTTGACCCGATATCATTTCTGTGTCAAACCAATCTGTTCCTGGTCGGTGGTTTCCCCTAATCATACTTAATGCCCTTATTCTTATCATATCATAGCTCATATCTTATTTGTTACATTTACAGACGCTCCTACTATACAGATGATTATTGCGTCATATGCTTATCCGTAGTTTAGTCCTGCATTCGTATTAGAGTTTAAATGATAATTAAGTTTTGGCTTTCCTGGTTTTTTCAGGCAAACTATTCCACGCCCGAATTCCGGGCGGGAAGAAAGAAAACTTGTATGTGTTCGTTCTTGTATACGGAATAAGAAATGTGTTTTTATCCTTATGTCTATCCGAGGGTTCTACTAAACTATCTTTGTGTTGTATTTCTAAATTATTATAATTAATTGCTTTATGTATTATTACCAAAGTACCCGTTAAGGGTCGGGTTACTCCGAAGCGACCGTTTCGTCCCCCTCAATTAAGTAGCAACGCTATTGAGCGGTGCCGGTTTAGGGCCAGGAGCGCCAGCACGGAATAGAAAAAGGTACCGCTAGGAAACGCTTTTGGTCGCCAGCTCTGAGGAAACCTTCCGGTGGGGGTTAAACCCTAGGTAGGTCAGTGATGATCCCACGCTTTGCGGCGATCTAAACCATTGAGACTCGTAAGCTCTGCCGTGGTGGCGCCAGAGCGATACTATGTTGATAGCGAGTCACAGTAGGAAATTCCACACCTCTCTCGGGAGGCACACTTAGTGGGAGGCGTTTTCGACCTAGTGTCCTGGACGCCCAGGCGGCCGCTTGTAGCAGCGACCGCTCCGGGGGGGGGGGCTTCTCAGTCTTTACGACCCTTAGGGGGCCAGAGGGCTGAGGGGGTTTTCCGGGAAGCCCCATAAAGGGACTGCTGATTTTCTTCCACATGTAGGATTATTACCATTCTACTCTTTGTTCTTCTATCCTCTGGTGTTTCAAGGTTTAATGACTTAACTATTGGTGCTATTCATATTCTTGTCAGTTTTGAATATTCTCCAGTAATGATTTTTTTCCATTTTTGAATTTGTTCTAGTGTATCAATGTTTTCTTTGGTGGATGGGTCCCGTACAGAAGATGCATATTCCAGTGTAGGTCTCACCATGGTGGGGTAGCATTTTAGTGTTATATCTTTATTACATTTGTAAAAGTTTATTTTTATAAAACCTAAGGTTTTGTTTGATTTGTTAATAACCTCATTGACATGGGGATTACATGATAGTTTCTCATTTATTATTACTCCTAAGTATTTTGCATTCCAGTTATACAAATTTATTGGTCAATGACTGCCAGTCAGACCGGCCCTGCAGTAAATGCTAATATTAGCTTGTAAGAATACATGATTAATGGGGGTGGGGGACACGTTCACACACACACACACACACACACACACACACACACACACACACACACACACAGAGAGAGAGAGAGAGAGAGAGAGAGAGAGAGAGAGAGAGAAACTCTGTTTAGATGTAGATGGATGATTCGACGTAGGAGATAAAAATTAGATTTTTAATGTCCGTACATCATTTTTTAAGCCTATAAAATGACAATCTATATTCATCAAGGGATCGAGAGTAAATTAATTGGAAAACATACTCAAATATCTGAAGTTCCTCTCGGCTAACCTGCTCATAGATTATAGACATTAAAAAAAAAATATTTGTTTTGATTTGTTTGTTTTTTTGTTCACCCCCTCCACCCCTACTGTACAATTTTTTTAACGTTTGTCCTGATATTTGTTTGTTTTTTACTCAATATTTAAAAATATCACTTTTACATATTTATTAGCACAATTTTTAAAAAAATCATTTTCGATAAATTTATGGTTGTAAATAATTATTCTTCAATGTGTAATATTTTTATTCCATTTAAGTGATTTTGAATAATTTGAAGTCTATATTACACGTAACTTGTTACGACCACTCAATATGTTTCCGATATTTAGTATTCCAGGATTATTTGAAGATTCATCTCCTAGTGACAACGATTCCAAATATAAGTAGTAAATATGCCAGAATGGATGTTATTGTTGAAAAACTTGTGAGAACGTATTCGACATTTAATGTAATTTATACTTTGAAAATATTATTTTGTATATGAAAATAATCAAGTCAATGAGTTTTTAATGTTATTTTTACACAACGATCTATACATAAATGTATGTATTTAAATAAATGTTGTTTTCAAAATCTTAAATTATAATTATTGATTATCTGCCGTTGTCATCTCCACGTTTAAACTGTCATGGCGGAGAAAGAAATACTTTTGGACGGCCAACTAGATTATTCACCACCTGAAAAACAAAATATTAAACAAAAGTAATTCACTTTACTTAGTCTTCTAATTAATTATAGCCAGTTATTAATAATTTTTGAAGAAGCTTAAATTGTTTAAGTTTACCTTTTAGCTTGTAAAGTTCGGAGACAGTATAGTTTAGAGTTTAGTCTTAGTACTCTTAGTCAGTTAATCAAATCAGTATAATTATAATACTCTATCTATACTAGTTACTATACTAAATAGACTCCATACTAACTATACACTATACTACTACTACAGTGATACAAACACAGACTACAGTATAGTATAGTATAGTGTATAGACTCATAGAGTATTGACAATTGAGTATAGTAAACAGTTTAAACAGTATAAACACTTTAGACAGTATTGGTATATTACATTTCATTAAGGGAGCGTCTATTCGCAATCGATTGCGAATAGATTTCAAAACCCTATTCGCAATCGCGCTCGTCCACTTCCGGTTATTGCTATTCTTAGTAACATTGTTTATAAATTTGAAGAGTTACAAGTATTCACTGCGCCTTTCATTGAACCTCCGATTCTATATGTGCATTCAAACAATCTCTAAAACCTATCACTAAACCTAAGCCAAAACCCTAAAAACTATCACTAAACCTAACCCAACCCTCAAAACTATCACTAAACCTAACCCAAACCCTAAAANAAAAAAAAAAAAAAAAAAAATAGGCATCAATAAGAAATCGAACCCCGGACCTGCGATGTAGCGTACTATCTTACTATCAATATGACCACACAGCCACACATTCACCGATGAAATTTTTAACCTTATAAAAAAAATGTTACCAAGAATAGCAATAACCGGAAGTGAACGAGCGCCGATTGCGAATAGGGTTTGAAACCTATTCCCAATCGATTGTGAATAGTCACTTCGTTACATTAATAATTTAATTTTGATGATAAGATATTTTATGCAATTTTTAATTTTAAAAAGTAAAAAAGTTAAAAATGTTTTTTTTTATTTCATAGAATCATGTCCCTATCATTGTCGAGTGTTCCAGCTCGAGAATGGTTTTCAAAGACAAGAGAAAGTGTAAAGCCCTGGCAAGAGTTTATCAATTCCAAGAAATTTGGTTTTCCAAAATCTCTTGCACCACTCCCTAAGAGAATTGTGAAGAACATTGAAACATTTCAGGGCAACTACCTTTTTGTATTTCTTGGACTTGTTGTTGTCTGCATGTAAGGACTGTTAAAATTTATTATCTTGTTATATAGTGACAATAGTGTACTATTTCAGTGAGCATTCATTTTATTCATACGAATTTAAAACTGCCACAATTAAGTATACTGTCAGCAATTAGGATTATACAAGGGTGACCCATAAATGATGTCAACCTATTTGAAACCCTTATCATCACAAACTATTCACACAGTTTAGATGCCTGCACATCGAGAAGGGATGGCCTCTACACGGCTCGACAGATGAGTAAGGTCGTGGAGCAGACCATGACCTGAAATTGACAACTCCTGGCATGGAATGCCGAAGTCTGATGTTAGGTGCTATTCACATATGATTACAGTCTCTGTATGGATCTTAGGCAAAGCATTTAGTTGCAATGCTGATGATGAAAACCAAAGTACCCATTGAGGGTCCGGTTACTCCGAAGCGACCATTTTGTCCCCCTCTATTAACTAACAATGCCACTGAGCGGTGCCGGTTTAGGGCCAGGAGCGCCAGTAGGGGTTAAACCCTAAGTTGGGCAATGATGATCCCCCGTACTGCGGCAGTCCAAACCATTGAGACTAGTCAGCTTTGCCGGGGTGATGCTGAAATGATAGGGAGTCGAAGTAGGGAAAATTCCCCCCTCCCTTGGCAGGTCAATTTAGTGGGAGGCGTTTTCGACCTAGTGTCCTGGACGCCCAGGTGGCTTCTTTTAGAAGAGACCGCTCCTGGGGGACTTCTCAGCTTTTAAATCCCTTAGGGGTCCAGAGAGCTGAGGGTGTTTTCCGGGAAGCCCCATAAAGAGCGCAGGCTGGGACTGCTGATTTTCTTCCACATGTAGGATTTTCAGATGCCTGCACAAAAGATCATCACAAAATCGTGACTCAGCATCTGCCTAAATGGTTATCATTTCTTACGTTACCGCCTCACCTCCCAGAGCACAATTAATTTGTAAAATACTTATAACTACCAACAATTTAAAATATTCAACCATTCTTTAAAAAATATATATTGTTTCACCAACTATCCTTTATTTTCATGTCAGATTGACTTCACCTCTACTTCTGGTTGCTATTGCTGCCTGTCTCGGTGCCTGCTATATTATCAGTGTCAAAAATCAAGACAGAAAGATTTCTGTTATGGGTAATTTCTATAAACAATTTTATTTATGTGAGCTGCATGGAAGTGTCACAAATCGTAGTTTGTGTGGCGTCGTTGTCTAGGGGGGTTATGAACAATTACACATTCACGCACTCAAGGAACAATATCCACTATTAATTATCTTGATTTAATACTTTATTAACTTAATTAAAATGAAACACTACATATATAAGCCAATTGGTGTGAGAGTTCTGCGAACAAACTTAGCCAAAGAAGACTCTAACCGCACCTTACACTCCCTTCCCTTTTTCTCACACCTCAATCCACACACTCAGGGATTCTCACCTCGACAGGAAGCATAATGTTACATTTTATTAGTGTTAGTGTCATAAATATGTCATGCATCATTATTTTAAGCCACCAACTGTGGCATAGAATCATGCTGTAGTGTGCTAGCTTTTTTATTGCCTTTCAACAAATCATTAAATGACATAATATTGATAAAAGACCCCCTTATCTATATATTAATAGAAGGATAAATGGATAGGCTGGGATAGGGATAAATTTGGCTATTTTGCCCGCTCTGAAAAAGAACTTTGTTAAGTGTCCTTGAACTTGGAGTGCTCACCAAAAAAATCTAATGAAAAAAAATTCTTGCTTTCAAGTGCTCATAGCATCATTAATTTTTATAGACTCCATTAAAATACTTAAAATGGGGTATACAATTCACTTATCTTTCAGAAAATGTATAGTTTGCCTAGGTTTCTAATACAAATAAACCTTTGAAAGCAATCTTAGTAATTTTAGTTCAACAATATTTAATGGAGGTGTGGAGATTACGACCAGAAGAATTTTCCAAAATTTATTGTTTTGAAACACATAAGAGTTATGTGGGTCTTTGGCTGTACACAGTTTAGGAATGTTTTTTCTGATTTGGGTTGTCTAACTATAAAATGTATTAGTTCTAACCTATAAATGTAGTTTTTGTGACTAAAATCCACTTTGCCCAACCACTGAGCCTGGGTTCTTTGATATAGTTAGGGCTTATTATTACTAATACTAATCAGACAAGCTAGAGCTGAAATCATTCCTTTAAAATTATAATCAGTATAAATTAAAAAAGCTCCAAAGCTTTTAAAAATGATTATATTATTTCTTGTTATTTTACTAGAAGGCCAAGCCATAACTCATACATTTCAGCTCTTAAAAACAACAAAACTATATCAATGAAATTTGGTGTAAAAATCTTAAATGAAAAGTAATATGCTTAATTGGCCATCACAGTACAGAATGAAAATAGCGTCCGATTTTTTTTCAGCTGACCACAGTTAATGGGTTAATTTAAAAAAACTGTAAAAGCCAAAGTTTTTGAGTATAAATCCTTTATATTTGCTGACAAATTAAAGTATTGATTATGTTCGATATAATATTGCAATGCGAGACAGACTAGAATAAACATTTACAGATAGGATTTTTTAAAATAAAAGTATGTTCAATTTAATTACAGTACATTCGATCAATGTGAAATATGGATATGGGGAAGTCTGTTAAAATCTATCCAAAGATTTGCGACAAGCATGCAATGAAGCAAGCAGATGCCACGAGTTAATATAAAGGATTTAAAAATAGACATAAGTTGCTTTAGTTTAGTACATGAAAAATTAAAAATTATTTAAATATAATAAATTTCTATCAAAGTGTAGAGGCCTAGTAAAATAATCAAATTTTACTTCCGTTACATTCTATCAAGAGACCACCATTTTTTAAAATAAAGATTTCTATTGTTTAGTTTTATAGTTCACATAATGTATTGAATCATTTATTTATCGATAGGTCGAGAGCTCAGTTTAGCTCAGCAGTATGCAGCTGTTGGTGCTCTTTCTTTCCCTTTGTTCTGGATTGCTGGGGCTGGTTCAGCTGTGTTCTGGGTCATAGGTAAATTACATAGACTGTACGCAATGTAAATCTGAAAATAATTTTCATCCATAATGAGGCTGAAGGCACACAATTTCTAGTGAGGATATGAATATCTAGTTACTTTGACTAAAAAAGAATAGTTATAAAAAAAGATCTATTGATTAGAGGATGCTAACTTGGTACATAATTTTAAAAAAATTGGATTTAAGATATCAAGTTTCAATCAGGAAGTGGATAATTAATGAACAAGCTAGATATTAGTAAAATTATTTTGTTTTAAAATATACATATAGTGAATTATCTGGACACCTGGAATTTATTAATTTGTTTTTTTGTTGAAATTACTAATATGAAAGTTGTACTTTTGCTCAAATTTCAGGTGCTTCTTTCTTTGTAATAATGCTACATGCCTCTAGTTACATGACACAAGAAGAACAAGAAGGATTTGACCTTGATGATGGAATACAAACTGTGTAGATGACTGGTGATATTTTTGTTGTGTACAGAAGGGAACATTGCATGGGGTTATTGGTCCTGATTGACATATTAAGTACAGAGTACTTTTCTTTTACCAACGGATCTGGGTTTGTTTGATTGTTGTTGATTTCTAATTTCTTCCTTGAATTGTGTTGGAATATTTTAATGCTGCGGAATTATCCCGTTTGCTGTTTAGACAGCCATATAAATGGACTGTTTGCACACTTCTTTACTTATTCAATATATTTTTGGTTATTTGAAGAAACAGTCTGTTTCAGACATCAATGGTTTTTTAAATCTGTAATGGTAGTCGAGATCCTCTATACATATCTGTGTGTTTTTATGGAATAAAACTGCTCTACATATCTTCTGTTTGACATGTTTAAACCATTGTACAGAACTACTTTAACTTTTGTGTTGTGGACCATAGGGCATGTGCGACCTCTTTGTTTTTCAAACCTTTAGTCAGAAGCTATGATGATGATGCTTCCTAAAGAAAATTAATCGATTACGATGTAACAGTTCAGGGCTTACGTCAGAAAAAATTCCCAATTGCTAGTGTATACAAGTTAGCTATTATTTTAGTACCTAGCTGTAAGGTTGGTGTCAATAAAGTTGTGTTCATGGCTCTACTTCAGACTTGAAAAGACATGATTTTAGATTTAGGTCTACTGAGAGTTACCTTAAAAACGAAAGTCAAGAGCAGGGGTTTGCACATGCATGATGGAGGAACATGATGTAAAGTTCTTTAACTGCCACATTTTTTTTTTTTACTGTGATGGCATTTATCTGTTGGGATATTACTACTAATAAAGGATTTACTTACTAAGTATTAAGTGATTTTAGGTAAAAATAATTTCAAAGGCAATATGTGATTTATATGCTTTCACTATTTACACCATGCACTAGAATAGCATTAGTACTTAAGTGCTGACCCCAAATTGTTTTATTTACAAAATATAACTAAACTTTGGCTTTTTGTGATTGAAATTCAGAATGTAGACAAAATTACTTAGCAATTTTGATATTTTTACTACAAATATTTTGAAAATTTGTTTACCCAGATAACCAAATATGCCAACCTAAAAACATAAGTACAAATAATTAATTAGGCATTGTTTAGAGGCATTAAGAATATTTGTGGAAACTTCATTAATTTTTTTCATGTGTTGGACTAAAATCAAATTTAATAGAATTGCACAATATTTTTCACATTTCTTTATAAAATCTTGTGAATCTGGGTTTTAGGCACATTGTGGTCGCAATGCCAAACAAATCATGGTAGTGAAGTAATTTTTACAAGGCTGGCTGCTTCCCTGAAAAAATGCACAAATTTCTCTGAATAAAAGTACATCACACCAACTTTTGATTTTGAGAAGAGAGAAATAAACAGTATTTTAATTCTTTATTAAGCAAAATACTTTTGTTTTCTTACCAACTTTTAAGAAAATGTATATGAGATTAGTACTATTTACTACTATTGACATGAACAAATGTTGAACTGACCCTCAATGAATATTGCTCATGGAGATTACCAAAGTAAATTAATTCTAGTCCCTAACAACAATACTAACATTATTCCTCCAGTGATGTATACCGTACTTGATACAAGCTCAATTTTGTGATGAACCTCTGCAAACACTGCAGTGAATATAAAATGGTGGGTGAAAAAGGTTTTAAAATTATTAATTACTTTTCAAGAAAATAATATTTGCATGCCACACAAGATGCAAAGGAAAGTGGGAATGGGGGAGTGTTATGAGATACTCCATTTATTATATGAATTGACCATAGTCCAGTATTGGAAGAGTTTATTGACTTTATAAGAAATATGACAAGCTCATTTTTTATTTGAATAGATTAAGATGAAAAAAATCTGTATTTAGAAATTTTATTACAATGCTAATTATTCACTTTGATGGGTATTTATTGACAAAATTTTATTCCAAAAAGTAGCTATAATTAGTACTACATGCTAAATACTCAAGAGATAAAAAATTGCATATTGGAATGGATTTCCACTTGTATTGACTTTGTCTTCTTTTGGGTCTGTTTACTATCAATAAAAACAAAATTTTATTATCTTTTTCTAAAATTCATTTATTTAAAATATTAAAATCTATACAATTTTTTCAGGTGACAAAACAAATGTGTATATTGGTGCCCCCCCCCCTCCACCCTTTTCCCCCTTTATATTTTGTAAACAATAGTTTTGAATCATCAAAAAATTGAGCAATCTGTTATAAATGCAAATATTTATTAAATGATCCAGATCCTTAAGAAGATGTTGACATTTTAACTCTGACATGAGAGTTATTAAATGAAATATGATTCAATGAACTGCCGTATTTATATATGTATATATAAAATAAAATGTGAAACAGTACCCTGAGAGTCATTTTTATATTTCTTCCCTGCTTTCTTGTGTGCCTGTTTTTACTTTTTTTAATTCAGGAAAGTACTTCAAACTTGTGATTATTATTTGATGAGGGTTGGTTTATATATAGATATTCTTGAATATTTGTCTGTTATAAAAGGAAATGAAGTCAACAATTTAATAACTTCAAAGTTGACACCTGGGAATGGTGTTGAATTTAAAAGATATCAACCTAATCTCTAGCTATGTGATTCTGAAGCTATTTTCTTAAAATTACTGACTTGAATGGCCAATAATTATTGTAAATTTTATAAATATGAGCTATGTAATTTTAATTCATTTTTATCATAACCTATACAATAATGTATTCAGTACATGTAATTCGTTTGAAGAAATGTAAAAGTAAAAGGACAAATGGTAACATAATTTTTTTTGTAAAGGCTGAAGCTGTTGGGAAATCAGGCTCTATTCAAAAATTATGAATTAATATTTTTTCTACTCAATTTAGAAATAACTTCATTTCTTATAATTACTTTTCTTAACATATTATTGCCTACAAATTCAAGCTAACCATTGGGTTTAATAATTCCCTGTTAATGAAAGCTAAACTTAATTTAATTCAGTAATTGCTTAATGTCCCCACACTACCCAGGGTCTGCACCACAGTTACAGACGCCAGCATTTTAAAAAAATCCCACCTCCATTAAATTTCACTCATTTGATGAGCAGTGGTACAAATGATTTAATATTCCTTTCACATTTCAAAGGTGCCAATACAGTTTCCACATTTAGAGATTAGCCTCTTAAAGTACAAATGTATGAATGAATAATGTATGGACTTGAATAAACATATGGCTATCAAATGATGATGATAGAGAAAAACATTCTCCATGAAAACATTGTACTTTGTGAAGATTTAAAAAAAAAAAAATTTCTGTCACGTCTATGAAACATGATACTTCTAGGGTTTTTTAAATAGATTTTTTACATTTGATATTCCAACTCGTATATCATTGTAGTTTTTTGCAGTTTTATTTGACAGTAGAATTGAAGGAAAATAATTAAAAGAAAAGGAATATGGGACACTGGGATAAATCATTCTATTTAGGATTTGAAAAGAGGCCAGTCATGAGATGGATATTACTTACTGGTACCTTGCATTTATTAGTCAATGCTTAACTAGTAATGAGTTAATCACTGCTTAACTACTCACTAGTTAGTCAATGTGTAACTATTCATGAGTTAATCAATGTTTAATTATTCATGAGTTAGTCAATGTTTAACTATTCTTGAGTTAATCAATGTTTAACTATACATGAGTTAATCAATGTTTAACTATTCATGAGTTAGTCAATGTTTAACTATTCATGAGTTAATCAATGTTTAATTATTCATGAGTTAGTCAATGTTTAACTATTCATGAGTTGATCAATGTTTAACTATTCATGAGTTGATCAATGTTTAACTATTCATGTGTTAGTCAATGCCTAACTATTCATGAGATAATCAATGCTTAACAATTCATGAGTTAGTCTATGTTTAACTATTCATGAGTTAGTCAATGCTTAACTACTCACTAGTTTGTCAATGTTTAAATATTCATGAGTTAGTCAATGTTTAACTATTCATGAGTTAATCAATTTTTAACTATTCGTGAGTTAATCAATGTTTAACTATTCATGAGTTAGTCAATGTTTAACTATTCATGAGTTAATCAATTTTTAACGATTCATCAGTTAGTCAATGCTTAACTATTCATGAGATAATCAATGCTTAACTATTCATGAGTTAGATTATGTTTAACTATTCATGAGTTAGTCTATGTTTAACTATTCATGAGTTAATCAATGTTTAACTATTCATGAGCTAGTCAATGCCTAGTTATTTAAGTAGTCAATGCCAGCAAACCATATGTTAGCATTTAGCTTACATAATTTTTAATACCAAATTCCATCATTGAGTAAATCTTCAACTTGGTATGCATGGCCAACAGGGTGGGGCACCACACAGTGTCTGCAATGACAGAATGAACATTGTGGGAGAAGGGTGGGGGTGAAATGAAAGACGCGATCCCTTTTGTAATGTTTAGTTTTGAGTTGACCCCGTTAATGACAGTCATCCAGAGGCGTCACTAGTGTTGTTCTCTTCTAGTGCGGTAGCTCATGGTGTCACCCCCTCACGACTTCCCCATATACCTTCTTGGAGTCTCCCAGTGCTTAATAACGGAAGCATACAGAACTTAACATTTTGATGTCGCGCCTTGTGATGGTGTCCGCATCCCCTAGTGATGCCACTGCGGTCATCTTTTCATGTTTTTGGCGAGGCCAGGAAAGCAGAAAATAGATAGTATTTTTACCTCAGAGTAGATTTTTTTAAAAAATCACTTTACGGGGGAGGGCGTTAGCTGTTGAGTACCTAGAGTTTTAAACGCAAAGTTTGACTTAGAAAACTCTAAAATACAGATGATACCATTAATACACGTCCAACACAAGTACCCAGCACAATTCAAATCGTAGAAAAGTGCCCCCACCCCTACACATAGAATAAAATTAATACGCCCTTGCCAACTCGAGCCACGCCACCGTGAAAATATTAACCCTGGGGGTGTTTACAGGGGCGAATCACGTGGGTGCACATCTTGAAGAAGGTTTTTAAAACACTTAAAAAATCTGTTGACTGGCATGGTTACCTTATCACCTACACAGACGCCCCTTCTATGCACAAGATTATTGCACCCACATACCATGCCGATCTGTTGGCAAGTGACGCAGCGTTAACGGGCCACGGCTATGAGAGTTCCACGCATTACCGTTACCCAGCCGCTTTTGTTTCCCTAATTGGTGTTAGGTACCCATTCGGAGCTAGGTGGACTCGGGGACACCCTTGGACCCGGTAAAAAAAAATCCCTGCCTTCACTGGGATTGGAACCCGTGACCATCGTCACGCCAGTCGAGCGCAACATATTCAGGAAACTGCTTGTGATCTGAAATCCAGATTTACATGTAGGTTGTTCACGCAACTTCTTTTTAACTAAATTAGCTATTGAGAACCAAAAAATAAATTTTCAGCTAGGCCTAAAATTGTTAATTTTTAAATTTTTTTTTAAAATTATTATTTTTTAATTAACAACCATTTTAAAAAATTGCCTGAAAAGTTAAGAATAAATCAGTTGGAATCCAAAATTTAAAGAATCAGTAGATCAAAAGATTGTTTTTTGGCGTGTGATGCGGGTAATTTGGGTTAACTTTCTGTTTTTATTCAGGAAAATAGAAGTTCGTAAAAATATTGCGTCAATAATAAAAGTTAACATTAAAGTGCGACGTTTCTAGCTGATTTTATTGTTTTCACTTGAGCTCGTTACTGGTATTCATTTTTGATAATGTTCCGAGGGTTCTTTGCTAGGAAACCCGGCTTAAGAGGACCGCCAGCCACGTCTCAAATCACTTTAAATAATTGAAAAGGAAATCAACAGAATGGGATTTCAAAGAGAGATTATGTAACCGTACAACAGGAATTAGACGGAAGAGTAAAGCCAGCTGCGCTGAAGAGTGGGAACAATGGGAGATCACCATCGAGTCAAAAAGTTCTCAGGCTAACGGCAATCACTTGGCGGCTTATCATTTCCCCTTGTTCAGTTTCTTGTACATCATTTGAATATACCGTACGTCAACAGTGTGATGAGATTTGTGCGGACTCTTAGACTCAGTAACCCCTAGCACTGGAACCACCCCGAGAGGAGGGGGGGGGGGTAACCAGCCATCGCAAAAGTTGACAGAAATACGTGCATACTTTCCGCTACGGGGCTGAATAAAGGTAGTCCTAAGACCATTGGTCATATTTTTGGACACAACCAATCGAGGATAAGGGAAATCACATGACCATCCAAAATATAAACCGTGCACAGACACCAATTCAGTCTTTTCCACTGCCCAGCCACGGGGTATTCGTCAGACAAGATCGGTCACCGTGCTATATCTAGGAAGAGCCAGCAATCGCCAGTCTA
>MUZC01000751.1:139684-154912 GCA_002072015.1 Radix auricularia | reverse complement strand
CATAGACTGGTTCCTGGTACGCCCGAGTCAGATAGCCTACATCTGAATTCCCGGAATACGACCAGAGGTACTACACACTTGAAGCTGTCGGACCACCGTCCCCCTTCTTGTGTATGATTGCTGTAGAGAGGAGTGCTACCCTTGCCACGAGACAGCAACTAGCGTCCGTGTCAGCTAGGACACTAGCAGATCTCCTAAGGCTAACATCGGACCTAATCACCTGAGTCTCTGTGAGTTAGGCCGATTAGCACAATCGTCACAGAGCCCTGTGCTCTGCAACCTTCCGGCAACCGGTGTTTTACGCCGTTGAGCCGATGCCGTCCTCTACGGGCGAAGTTATCATTTGAAAGCACGAGGATAGAAGTGCCCGCGTGTACGATCGACCCAGATCGACATCGCATCCTACACCTTATGTGTCAACTCAGCTGACCGCTTCATTGTTTATCAACTCAGCTGACCGCTTCATGTTTGTCAACACGAGAAGCACAACAGTCCGAGAGCACCGTCATCACGACACCTGGAGACAGAACTAGGTCGCTGCGTGATACAGACACCGTAGAACATCTCAGCGCTAGGGGCGGGACTGACCTCGAGAGCTGACGTCATCCAGCACGGCGCAGCAGACCACCAGTGACCGGGGACTACACACCTTTAATTTAAGTATTATATATAAAGAAACATTGGCATAGGGCAGGCCGTAATGATGACATCTAGATAGCCTATTCACTATTTGTTTAAATAAGTTAACATAAGGGCACCTCGTTATCTGCCCAGTAATTGGTCATTGTATATATTGTAAATTAAAGATTATAATTTGTATTATACTACGGTTCTTGGTCTTAATCATTTGCGGAGATCACTGAAGCGTATCCTTGTGTGTGCAAACTAATAATAATAATAATAATACCCTAGACAACAGCCACATAACACACATTTCACCACAAACAGGAAGAGCTTAGATTGTCTGCGTCTAGGGGAGTATTTATTTATTTATTTTATAGGAATGGTCTCTTCTCCGTTCAACTTGTAAAACGTTTTCCCCCCTACAAATTATAAAAGTTGACCGCAACAAATTCAGAAAACAAGTGACGTTACAATACCTGTTACAAAAAAATGTAATATTTTAAGGATTCGAGTTTAACCCAGAGGAACGTAATACTGCACTTATTATTGCACTATATTTTGATAAACTTTGGAATGATTATATCCCACCTCCACCCTCATAAATATTAGAAAACGTGTTGTTGTTTTTTCAGGACCTTTCTTATTGAAAGTGGCCCTTAATCTTAAACTTAAAGCAGTTTAATCACTCTTCATTGGAAAAAAAAAACACCAGCCACCCAATAAAATTGTCATAAAGGGCCATCCATAAATGAAGTCACGCACTCTGGGGGAAGGGGAGGGGGTCACACGTTTGTGACGACGGGGGAGAGGGTGTTTAACAAATGTGACGTCACATTAAAAAACGCGCAACTTTAAATAAAAGTTCAACTTAATAATTTAATTGTTGACAAGTTACTCAATAACATTTTAAATGGCTTCACGCTGTGTTGCGATTTAAGAATGCAGCCTTCCACATACTCAAATGACGACCAAAAAATTATTTGAAACATGTTTATTTTTAAAGAGAAAATTCGGCTTTTATGTGGGGGGGGGGTGTGCAAAGCTTTTTTACGTCATATTGAAGGGAATCTATGTTTTTTTCACGAGAGAGGAGGGGGAGGTGAAAAATCGGCAAAAATCACGTGATGTCTTTTATGGACGGCCCCTAACCGGAATGGATACAAAAAATATTTATAAAATACTAGAGGGGCACGTTATAAAAAGGTTGATATATATATTCTATATCTATATTATATATATATCTTAGTAAAGCAGACGACATTCTTATGTTATCTATTACAGACGCTCCATTTCTACAGAAAATAAATTGCGCCCTAAGCTTTTCCATGGTTTAGGTCTAGTCTTGCATTTTTAATAAAGTTTTAACTGTTGATGGTGTGGTGATTCTCCTTGTTTGTTCAGGCAACCCATGCCGCACCCGAATTTCAGACGGGGAAATACGAAAATTTGTTTTTGAAATGTATATGACATTATATGTTGTGTGGTGTGTTTTTTTTTAAGTTTGGAGGAGGTGTATTTTAGTTTATAATGATGTTTTTGTTTTTTATTTTATGTTCTCTAAAATTGATTTTTTTTTTAGCTGGACTATTGATGACCAAGAGTCTTCAAATATTGAAATGTCACGTTTTAAACTGTTGTGGAATTATTTATGCAGCACTCTTTACAATAGCCTTCTTCCCATGAGTATAAAGACTTAACCGAAAAGTTCGACTGCATTATCTAAAATTTGGTGGACGGAGGTCAGTCGCGAGCAGTTAAAGGATTTGAAGTACATGACCATTTTCGTTACAAAAGATTAGCCGCTAAGAGTAACCAGTTATTTAAACAACGAGGGGGTCGTTTAAATGTTTGCGTGGTGTGGTGCACTTTCGTGCTGGTAGTAAAACGGAGTTGCATACCCGCGACGTCACGTATTTAGGGTTGTCCTCCTG
Organism: Radix auricularia; assembly: GCA_002072015.1. Lineage (NCBI taxonomy): Eukaryota > Metazoa > Mollusca > Gastropoda > Lymnaeidae > Radix > Radix auricularia. Next base: position 152,357 of record MUZC01000751.1, on the reverse strand, counting down.
GCCACGCATTCTGTTTGTAAACTCGATTCTTTCAATTGGAGTGCGGCTCTTAAAATATCTTATCTTATCTGTTACAGACGTTCCTTCTATGCAGTAGATTAATGCGTCCTACGCTTATCCAAAGTTTGTGTCTAGTCATGCATTCTTATTAGGGCTGTTAATATTGTTGGAAAAAAAAGCTGCTCGGCTACCTGTACAAATTTTCGACCCCCCCCCCCCCCCTAAGTCTTCATCGTCATGACCGCTATTAAAAGTGAATCAACCTAACCACCATCCAGGCACCTCAACCTAGCCACAATCCAGGCACCTCAAACTAGCCATGGGAAAGTTCGGGGAGACAGGGGAAAGTTCGGGGGAGACGGGGAAAAGTTCCGGAGAGACAGGGGAAAGTTCGGGGGAGACAAGGGAAGTTCGGGGTGAGAGGGGAAAGTTTGGGGGAAACAGTAGAAAGTTAAGGTAGAAAAGACAAATTTCGGGGGAGACAGTGGAAAGTCGGGGGGGGGGGAGGAGACATGGGAAAGTTCGGAGGAGACAGGGGAAAGTTAAAGTAGACAAGGGAAAGCTCAGGGGAGAAAGAGGAAAGTTTTGGGGAGACTGTGGAAAGTTCGGGGAAGACAGGGGAAAGTTCGGGGGAGACAGGGGAAAGATCGGGGAGACGAGGGAAAGTTCGGGGGAGACAAAGGAATGTGCTGGGGAGATTGGGGAAGTTCCTAGGAGACAGGGGAAAGTTTGGGGAAGGCAGAGGAAAGTTCGTGGAGCCAGGGTAAGTTTGGGGGAGACATGGGAAATTTCTGGGGAGACAGGGGAAGTTCGGGGGTGATAGGGAAAAGTTTGGGGGAAACAGGGAAAGTTAAGGTAGACAAGGAAAATTTCGGGGGAGCCAGGGAAAAGTTTGGGAGACAGGAGAAAGTTCGGGGGAGACACGGGAAGTTCGGGGGAGAACGGGGAAGTTCGGGGGTGACAGGGGAAAGTTTTGGGGAAATATTGGAAAATTAAGGTAGACAAGGTAACTTTCGGGGGAGACAGGGGAAAGTTCTGCGGAGACTGGGGAAAGTCGGTTGAGACAGGGAAAGTTCGGGGGAGACATGGGAATTCGGCGGAGACAGTGGAAGTTCGCGAATGACAAGGGAAAGTTCGGGAGAGACAGGGGAATTTCGTGAGAGACAGAGAAAAGTTCGGGGGGACGGGGGAAGTTTGGGGAAGATAGGGAAAAGTTTGGGGGAAACAGTTGAAAGTTAAGGTATACAAGGGAAATTTTAAGGGAGACACAGGACAGTGCTGGGGAGACTGGGAAAAGTTCGGGGGAGACAGTAGAAAGTTCGGGGAGGCAGGGGTATGTTCGGGGGAAACAGTGGAAAGTCGGATGGAGACATGGGAATGTTCAGGGGAGACAGGGGAAAATTCTGGTGAGTCAGGGGAAGGTTCGGGGGAGACAGGGGAAGTTCGGGAATGACAGGAGAAAGTTCGGGAGAGACAGGGGAAGTTCGGAAGAGACAGGGGAAAGTTTTGGGGAGACAGGGGAAAGTTCGGGGGAGACAGGGGAAAGTTCGAGGAAGACAGGGGATAGTTTGGGGAAGACCGGTTATGTTCGTGGTTGACAGGGGAAAGTTTGGGGGAAACAGTGGAAAGTTAAGGTAGACAAGGGAACTTTCGGGGAGACAGGGGAAAGTGCTGCGGAGACTTGGGAAATTTAGGGGGAGAAAGTAGAAAGTTCCGAGAGACTTGGAAATGTTCGGGGGAAACAGGGGAAAGTTCGGGTGAGACAGTGGAAAGTTAAGGTAGACAAATAAATTTCGGGGGAGACAGGGGAAGTGATGGGGAGACTGAGGAAAGTTCGGAGGAGACAGGGGAATGTTGGGGGGAAACAGTGGAAAGTCGGGTGGAGACATGGGAATGTTCGGGTGAGACAGGGGAAAGTTAAGGCAGACAAGTGAAATTTTAGGGGAGACAGGAGAAAGTTTTGGGGAAATAGTTGAAAATTAAGGTAGACAAGGGAACTTTCGGGGGAGACAGGGGAAAGTGCTGCGGATCCTAGAGAAAGTTCAGGGAGACAATAGAAAGTCGGGTGGAGAAATGGGAATGTTCGGGAGAGACAGGGGAAAGTTCGTGGGAGACAGGGGAAAGTTCGTGGGAGACAGAGGAAAGTTCGGGGGAGACAGGGGAAAGTTTGGGGGAAACAGTGGAAAGTTAAGGTAGACAAGGGAACTTTCGGGGGAGACAGGGAAAAGTGCTGCTTAGACTGGGGAAAGTTCGTGGGAGACAGTAGAAAGTTCCGGGAGACATGGGAATCTTAGGGGGAAACAATGGAAAGTCGGGTGGAGACATGGGAATGTTCGGGGGAGACAGGGAAATGTTCGGGAGAGACAGTGGAAAGGTAAGGTAGACAATTGAAATTTCGGGAGAGACAAGGGAAGTGCTGGGGAGACAGGGGAAAGTTCGGGGGAGACAGGGGAATGTTCGGGGAAAACAGTGGAAAGTTCGGGTGAGACAGGGGAAGTGCTGTTTCCACTGTCTCTCCCGAACTTTCCCCTGTCATTACCAAACTTTCCCCTGACTCACCCGAACTAACTTGCCCTTGTCTCCCCCGAACATTCACATGTCTCCACCCAATTTTCCACTTTTTCCCCGAACATACCCCTGTCTCTCCGAACTTTCTACCCCTGAAAGTTCCCTTGTCAACCTTAACTTTCCACTGTTTCCCCCAAACTTTCCCCTGTCTCCTCCGAACTTTCCCATTTCTCAACCCGACTTTCCACTGTTACCCCAGAACATTCCCCTGTCTCCCGAACTTTCAACTGTTTCCCCCCAAACTTTCCCCTGTCACCCCCGAACTTCACCTGTCTCTCCCAAACTTCCCCTGTCTCTCCCAAACTTCCATGGTCTCCACGAACTTTCCCATGTCTCCCCCGAACTTTCCCCTGTCTCCCCCGAACTTTCCCATGTCTCCCCCGAACTTTCCACTGTCTTTCCTGGACATTCCCCTGTCTTCCCCGAACTTTCCCATGTCTCCCCCGACTTTTTCCCATTCTCCCGAACTTTCCACTGTTTTCCCCAAACTTTCACCTGTCACCTCCGAACTTCCACGGTCTTCCCCAAACTTTCTCTGTCGCCCCCGAACTTTCCCATGTCTACCCCAACTTTCCCCTGTCTCCCCCGAACTTTCCCATGTCTCCCCCGAACTTTCCACTGTCTTTCCTGGACATTCCCCTGTCTCCCCCGAACTTTCCCATGTCTCCCCCGACTTTTTCCAATTCTCACGAACTTTCCACTGTTTCCCCCAAACTTTCCTCTGTCTCCCACGAACTTTCTCTGTCGCCCCGAACTTTCCCATGTCTACCCCAACTTTTCCCTGTCTCCCCCGAAAGTTCCCTTGTCTTCCTTAACTTTCCTCTGTCTCTCTCGAACATTCCCATGTCTCCACCATACTTTTTATTGTTTCCCCTAAACTTTCCCCTGTCTCCCCCAAATTTTCCCCTGTCTCCCCCAAACTTTCCACTGACTCCCCCCAACTTTCCCTTATCTCCCCAGACTTTCTACTATCTCACCCGAAATTTCCCCAGTCTCCGCAGCACTTTCCCTTACTCTCTCGAACATTCCCATGTCTCCACCCGACAATCTACTGTTTCGTCCGAACTTTCCCATGTCTACCCCAACTTTCCCCTGTCTCCCCCGAAAGTTCCCTTGTCTTCCTTAACTTTTCTCTGTCGCTCTCGAACATTCCCATGTCTCCACCATACTTTTTATTGTTTCCCCCAAACTTTCCCTGTCTCCCCCGAACTTTTCCCTGTCTCCCCCGAACTTTCCCCTGTCTTTCCAACTTTCCCTTATCTCCCCGAACTTTCCTCTGTCTCTCTCAAACATTCCCATGTCTCCATCCAACTTTCTACTTTTTCCCCCAAAATTTCCCCTGTGACCCCCCACTTCCCATGTCTCCCCCGAACTTTCCCATGTCTCCCCCCAACTTTCCTCTATCTCCCCAGAACTTTCCTCTGTCTCTCTCTAACATTCCCATGTCTCCATCCGACTTTCTACTGTTTCCCCCTAACTTTCCCCTGTCACCCCCGAACATTCAACTGTCTTTCCCGAACATTCGTCAGTCTCCCCAAATCTTCCCCTGTCTTCCCCGAAATTTCACTTGTCTACCTTAACTTTCCACTGTCTCGAGCGAACTTTCCCCTGTCTCCCCCAAACATTCCCATGTCTCCACCCGACGTTCCACTGTTTCCCACAAACTTTCCCCTGTAACCCCCGAACTTTCCAATGTCTCCCCCGAACTTTCCACTGTCTCGAGCGAACTTTCCCCTGTCTCTCCTGAACATTCCCATGCCTCCACCCGACGTTCCACTGTTTCCCCCAATCTTTCCCCTGTAACTCCCGAATATCCCCTGTCTCCCCCGAACTTTCCACTGTCTCTCCCGAACTTCACCTGTTACTCCTCAACTTTCCCCTGTCATTCCCGAAATTCCCCTTTTTCCCCCAACTATCAAATATCATCCCCGAACTTCAACGGTCTCCACCAAACTATCACCTGTCTCCCCCGAACTTTCCCCTGTCTCCCCCGAACTTTCCCATGTCTCCCCCGAACTTTATACTGTCTCCCCAGGTCTTCACCGAAATTTCACTTGTCTACCTTAACTTTCCACTGTCTCGAGCGAACTTTCCCCTGTCTCCCCCGAACATTCCCATGTCTCCACCCGACGTTCCACTGTTTCCCCCAAACTTTACCCTGTCACCCCAGAACTTCCCATGTCTCCCCGAACTTTCCCATGTCTCCCCCGAACTTTCGCATGTCTCCCTTCAACTTTCTCCTATCTCCCCAGAACTTTCCTGTCTCTCTCGAACATTCCCATGTCTCCACTCGACTTTGTACTGTTTCCCCATAACTTTCACCTGTCAAACAGATCTTCCCCTTTCTCCCCCGAACTATACCATGTCTCCCCCGAACTTTCCCCTGTCTCCCCCAAACTTTCCCCTGTCTCTCCCGAACTTCCCCTGTCTTTCCCGAACTTTCGCATGTCTCTCCCGAACTTCCCCTGTTTCTCTCCTGAACATTCCCCTGTCATTCCCGAAATCCCCCTGTCTGCCAAAACTTTCCCCTGTCTTCCCCGAAATTCCCATGTCTCCACCCGACTCTCCACTGTTTCCTCCAAACATTCTCCTGTCTCCCCGAACTTTCTACTATCTCCCCCGAAATTTCTTTAGTCTCCGCAGCACTTTCCCCTGTCTCCTCCGAACTTTCCCCTGTCTCCTGCGAACTTTCCCCTTTCTCCCCCGAACTTTCCCATGTCTCCCCCAACTTTCCCCTGTTTCTCCCGAACATTCCGATGTCTCCACCCGACTTTCTACTGTTTCCCCCAAACTTTCCCCTGTCTCTCCCGAACTTTCCACTGTCTCCCCCAAACTTTCCCCTGTCTCCCCCGAACTTTCCCCTGTCTCTCCCTTCAACTTTCTCCAATCTCCCCTGAACTTTCCTGTCTCTTTCGAACATTCCCATGTCTCCACCCGACTTTCCACTGTTTCCTCCGAACATTCCTCTGTCACCCCGAACTTTTTACTGTCTCTCCAAAATTTCCCCAGTCTCCGCAGCACTTTCCCCTGTCTCCCCCGAAAGTTCCCTTGTCTACCTTAACTTTCCACTGTTTCCCACAGACGTTCCCCTGTCACCCCCGAACTTCTACGGTCTCCCCCGAACTTTTCCCTGTCTCCCCCGAACTTTACCATGACTTCCCCGAACTTTACCATGTCACCCCGAACTTTCCCCTTTCTCCCCCAACTTTCCCCTGTTTCTGCCGAACATTCCAATGTCTCCACCCGACTTTCTACTGTTTCCCCCAAACTTTCCCCTTTCTCTCCCAAACTTCCCCTGTCTCCCCCGAACTTTCCACTGTCTCTCCCGAACTTAACCCGTTTTCCCCAATCTTTACCCTGTCATCCCCGAACTTCCACGGTCTCCCAGATCTTTCCCCTCTCTCCCCCGAACTTTCCCATGTCTCCCCCGAACTTTCCCCTGTCTCTCCCGAACATTCCCATGTCTCCCCTTAACTTTCCCATGTCTCCCCCAAACTTTGCCATGTTTCCCCCTAACTTTCCCCTGTCACCCTCCAACTTCCCCTCTTTCCCCCAAACTTTCCCCTGTCACCCCGAACTTCCACGGTCTCCCCCGAACTTGCCCCGTCACCCCCGAACTTTCCCCTCTCTCCCCTTAACTTTCCCATGTCTCCCCCAAACTTTGCCATGTTTCCCCCTAACTTTTCCCTGTCACCCCCGAACTTCCCCTGTCTCCCCCGAACTTTCCCTTGTCTCTCCCGAACTTCCCCTGTCTCCCATGAACTTCCCCTGTTTCACCCAAACTTTGTACTGTCTCACTTGATTTTTCTACTGACTGCCCCGAACTTCCCCTGTTTTCCCCGAACATTCCCATGTCTCCACCCGACTTTCCACTGTTTCCTCCGAACATTCTCCTGTCTCCCCGAATTTTCTAATATCTCCCCCGAAATTTCTTCAGTCTCCGCAGCATTTTCCCCTGTCTCCCTCGAACTTTCCCCTATCTCCTGCGAACTTTCCCCTATCTCCTGCGAACTTTCCCCTTTGTACCCCGAACTTTCCAATGTCTCCACCAATTTTCCCCTGTTTCTGACGAACATTCCAATGTCTCCACCCGGCTTTCTACTGTTTCCCCCAAACTTTCCCCTTTCTCTCCCGAACTTCCCCTGTCTCCCCCGAACTTCCACGGTCTCCCACGAACTATCCCCTGTCTCCTCCGAACTTTCCCCTGTCCCTCCCGAACATTCCCCTGTCATTCCCCAACTTCCCCTGTTTCCCCCTAAATTTCACCTGTCACCCCCGAACTTCCACGGTCACCCCCGAACTTGCCCCGTCTCCCCCGAACTTTCCCCTCTCTCCCCAAAATTTATTGAACTTTCTACTGTCTCCCTCGAACTTTCCCCTGTCTCCTGCGAACTTTCCCCTTTCTCCCCCGAACTTTCCCATGTCTCCCCCAACTTTCCCCTGTTTTTCCCGAACATTCCAATGTCTCCACCTGACTTTCTACTGTTTCCCCCAAACTTTCCCCTGTCTCTCCCGAACTTCCCCTGTCTCCTCCGAACTTTCCACTGTCTCTCCCGAACTTAACCTGTTTTCCCCATTCTTTCCCTTGTCACCTCCGAACTTCCACGGTCTCCCCCGAACTTGCCCCGTCTCACCCGAAATTTCCCCTCTCTCCCCAAACTTTCCCATGTCTCCCCCAAACTTTCCCATGTCTCCCCCGAACTTTCCCCTGTCTCTCGCGAACATTCCCATGTCTCCACCCGACTTTCTACTGTTTCCCCAAAACTTTCCCCTGTCACCCCCGAACTTCCCCTGTCTCCCCCGAACTTTACTCAGTCTCCCCAGCTCTTCCCCTATCTTCCCCTAAATTTCACTTGTCACCTTTCCTTTCCACTGTCTCGAGCGAACTTTCCCCTGTCATTCCCGAACTTCCCCTGTCTCCCCGAACTTTCCCATGTCTCCTTTCAACTTTCTCCTATCTCCGCAGAACTTGCCTGTCTCTTTCGAACATTCCCACGTCTCCACTCGACCTTGTACTGTTTCCCCCTAACTTTCCCCTGTCACCCCCGAACTTCACCTGTCTCCCCCGAACTTCCGTATGTCTCCCCCGAACTTCCCCTGTTTCACCCAAACTTTCCCCTGTCATCCCCGAACTTCCACGGTCTCCCCCGAACTTTTCCCTGTCTCCACCGATTTTTCCGCTGTCTCCCCCGAACTTTCCCATGTCTCCCCCGAACTTTCCCCTGTCTCCCCCGAACTTTCCCCTGTCTCTCCCGAACATTCCCATGTCTCCACTCGATTTTCTAATTTTTCCAGCAAACTTTCCCAAGTCACCCCCGAGCTTCCACTGTCTCCCCCGAAATTTCCCCTGTCTCTCCCGAACTTCCCCTGTCACCCCCGAACTTTCCACTGACTCACCCGAACTTTGTAATGTCTCACTTGATTTTTCTACTGCCTGCCCCTAACTTTCCCCTGTCTTCCCCGAAGATTCCCATGTCTAAACCCGACTTTCCACTGTTTCCTCCGAACATTCTCCTTTCTCCCCGAATATTCTCCTCCGAAATTTCACCAGTCTCCGCAGCACTTTCCCCTTTCTCCCCCAAAATTTCCCATGTCTCCCCCAACTTTCCCCTGTTTCTGCCGAACATTCCAATGTATCCACCCGACTTTGTATTGTTTCCCCCAAACTTTCCCCTTTCTCCCCCAAACTTTCCACTGTCTCTCCCGAACTTAACCAGTTTTCCCCAATCTTTCCAACGTCATCCCCGAACTTCCACGGTCTCCCACGAACTTGCCCCGTCTCCCCCGAACTTTCCCCTCTCTCCCCAAAACTTTCCCATGTCTCATCCAAACTTTCGTATGTTTCCCTCGAACTTTCCCCTGTCTCTCTCGAACATTCCCATGTCTCCACCCGACTTTCTACTGTTTCCCCCCAAACTTTCCCCTGTCACCCCCGAACTTCCCCTGTCTCTCCCGAACTTCCCCTGTCTCCCCCGAACTTTCTACTGTCTCCCCCGAACTTTCCCCTGTCTCCTGCGAACTTTCCCTGTTTCACCCAAACTTTCCCCTGTCTCCCCCGAACTTTCCAATGTCTCCACCTAACTTTCGTATGTCTCCCCCGAACTTCCCCTGTTTTACCCAAACTTTCCCCTGTCTCCCCCGAACTTTCCAATGTCTCCACCTAACTTTCCCCTGTCTCCCCCGAACATTCCCCTGTCATTCCCGAACTTCCCCTGTTTCCACGGTCTGCCCCGAACTTTTCCCTGTCTCCACCGATTTTTCCGCTGTCTCCCCCGAACTTTCCCATGTCTCCCCCGAACTTTCCCCTGTCTCCCCCGAACTTTCCCCTGTCTCCACCCGATTTTCTAATGTTTCCCGCAAACTTTCCCCTGTCACCCCCGATCTTCCACTGTCTCCCCCGAACTTTCCCCTGTCTCTCCCGAACTTCCCCTGTCACCCCCGAACTTTCCACTGACTCACCCGAACTTTGTATTGTCTCACTTGATTTTTCTACTGTCTGCCCTGAACTTTCCCCTGTCTTCCCCGAACATTCCCATGTCTCCACCCGACTTTCCACTGTTTCCTCCGAACATTATGCTGTCTCCCCGAATTTTCTCATATCTCCCCCGAAATTTCTTCAGTCTCCGCAGCACTTTCCCCATTCTCCCCCGAACTTTCTACTTTCTACAGCAGGGGAAACAGGGGAAGTTGTGGAATGACAGGGGAATGTTTGGGAGGGACAGTGGAAAGTTCGGGGGACACAGGGGATAGTTCGTGGGAGACCGTGGAAGTTCGGGGATGACAGGGGAAATGTTTGGGGGAAACAAGTGAAGTTTGGGAGAGACAGGGGAAAGTTTGGGGAGACAGGAGAAGTTCGGGAGAGACAGCGGAAAGTTCGGGGGAGACATGGGAAGTTCGGGGGAGACAGGGGAAAGTCGGTTGGAGACATGGGAATGTTCGGGAGAAACAGGGGAAAGTTGGTGCGAGACATGGGAAAGTTCAGGGGAGAAAGGGGAAAGTTCACGTGAGACAGGGGAAAGTTCGGGGGAGACCGTGGAAGTCGGGGGTGACAGGGGAAAATTTGGGGGAAACAGTGGAAAGTTAAGGTAGACAAGGGAACTTTCGGGGGAGACAGGGGAAAAAGCTGCGGAGACTGGGGAAATTTCGGGGGCCACAGTAGAAAGTTATGGGAGACAGGGGAATGTTCGGAGGAAACAATGGAAAGTCGGGTGGAGACATGGGAATGTTCATGAAAGACAGGGGAAAGTTTGGGTGAGACATTGGAAAAATAAGGTACACAAGTGAAATTTCGGGGGAGACAGGGGAATTGCTGGGGAGACTGGTGAAAGTTTGGGGGAGACAGTAGAAAATTCGGGTGATACAGGGGAAAGTTCGAGGATGACAGGGGAATGTTCGGGAGAGACAGGGGACATTCGGGAGACACAGGGGAAAGTTCGGGGGAGAGAAGGGAAGTTCGGGGGAGAGAAGGGAAGTTAGGGGGTGACAGGGGAAAGTTTGGGGGAAACAGTAGAAAGTGGGATGGAGACATGAAAATGTTCGGTACAGACAGGGGAAAGTTCGGGTGAGACAGGGGAAAGTTCGGGGGAGACAGGGGAAAGTTCGGGGGAGAACGTGGATGTTCGGGGGTGACACGGGAAAGTTTGGGGGAAAGAGGGGAAGTTCGGGAATGACAGGGGAATGTTCGGAGGAGTAATGGGAAAGTTCGGGGGAGACAGGGGTAAGTTCGGGGGAGTAGGGGTTCGGGGGAGACCGTGAAATTTTGGGGGTTACAGGAGAAAGTATGCGGTAAAGAGGGGAATTTCGGGAATGACAGGGGAAAGTTCAGGAGAGACAGGGGAAAGTTCGGGGGAGACATGGGAAAGTTCGGTGGAGACAGGGGGAAGTTCGGGGAAGACAGGGGCTAGTTCCGGGGAGACATGGGAAAGTTCGGGGGAGACAGGGGAAAGTGCTGCGGTGACTGGGGAAAGTCGGGTGAGACAGGGGAAAGTCGGTTGGAGACATGGTAATTTTCGGGGGAGACAGGGGAAAGTTCGGGTGAGTCAGGGAAATGTTCTTGTGAGTCATGAGAAATTTCGGGTGAGACAAGGAAAAGACGGGAAAGACAGTGGAAAGTCGGGTGGAGACATTGGAATGTTCGGGGGAGACACTGGAAAGTTCGGGAGAGACAGGGGAAGTTCGGGAGAGACAGGGGAAAGTTCGGGGGAGACAGGGGAAAGTTCGGCGGAAACAGGGGAAAGTTCGGGGGAGACATGGGATAGTACGGGGGAGACAGAGGAAAGTTCGGGGGAAACAGTAGAAAGTCGGGTGGAGACATTGGAATGTTCGGGAGAGACAGGGGAAAGTTCGGGGGAGACATGGGAAAGTTCGGGGGAGAGAGGGGAAAGATCTGGGAGACAGTGAAAAGTTCGGGGGAGATCATAGAAGTTAGGGGGTGACAGGGGAAAGTTTGGGGGAGACAGGGGATAGTTCGGGGAGACCGTGGAAGTTCGGGGATGACAAGGGAAAGTTTGGGGAAAACAGGTGAAGTTTGGNAGACAGGGGAAGTTCGTGAGAGACAGGGGAAAGTTCGGGGGAGACGGGGGAAGTTCGGGGTTGACAGGGGTACGTTTGGGGAGACATGGGAAAGTTAGGGGAAACATGGGAAAGTTCGCGAAGACATGGTAAGTTCGGGCGTGACGGGAAAGTTCGGAGGAGAACGGGTAAATTTCACTTGAGACAGGGGAAAGTTCAGGGGAAACAGTAGAAAGTCGGGTGGAGACAGGGGAAAGTTCGAGGGAGACATGGGAAAGTTCGGGGGAGACATTGGAAAGTTAGGGAGAGACATGGGAAAGTTTGAGGGAGACAGGGGAAAGTTCGGGGGAGACCGTGGAAGTTCTGGGGTGACAGGGGAAAGTTTGGGGGGAAACAGGAGAAGTTCGGAAATGACAAGGGAATGTGCATAAGAGTAGAAAGTCGGGGGAGACAGGGGAAGTTCGAGAATGACAGGGGAAAGTTCGGGAGAGACAGGGGAAGTTCGGGAGAGACAGGGGAAAGTTCGGGGGAGACAGGGGAAGTTCGGGGGTGACAGGGGAAAGTTTGGTGGAAACAGTAGAAAGTTGGGAGGAGACAGGGTAAAGTTCGGGGGAGACATGGGAAAGTTGAGGTAGATATGGGAAAGTTCGGGGGAGTGAGGGAAATTTTGGGGGAGACAGGGGATGTTCGGGGTTGACAGGGGAAAGTTTGGGGGAAACAGGGAAGTTGGGGAACGACAGGAGAAAGTTCGGGAGAGACAGGGGAAAGTTCGGGAGAGACTGGGGAAGTTCGAGAGAGACAAGAGAAAGTTCGGCGGTGACAGGGGAAAGTTTTGGGAAACAGTAGAAAGTCGGGTGGAGACATGGGAATGTTTGGGAGAGACAGGGGAAAGTTCGGGGGAGACATGAGAAAGTTCAAGGGAGAGAGGGGAAAGTTCGGAGGTGACAGGGGAAAGTTTGGGCGAAACAGGGGAAGTTGGGGAATAACAGGGGAATTATCGGGAGGGACAGGGGAAAGTTCGGGGGAGACAGGGGATAGTTCGGGGGAGACTGTGGAAGTTCGGGGATGACAAGGGAAAGTTTGGGTAAAACATGTGAAGTGTAAAAGAGACAGGAGAAAAATCGGGGAGACAGGGGAAGTTCGTGAGAGACAGGGGAAAGTTCGGGGGAGAAAGGGTAAATTTCGCGGGAGATAGGGGAAAGTTTGGGGGAAACAGTAGAAAGTCGGGTGGAGACAGGGAAAGTTCGGGGGAGACATGGGAAAGTTCGGGAGAGACATGGGAATGTTCGTGGGAGACAGGGGAAAGTTTGGGGGAGACGGTTGAAGTTCTGGGGTGACAGGGAAAGTTTAGGGGAAACAGAAGAAGTTCGGTAATGACAGGGAAATGTTCGGGAGAGACAAGGGAAAGTTCGGGGGATACAGGGGAAGTTCGGGAGAGACAGGGGAAATTCGGGAGCGACAGGGGAAGTTCGGGAGAGACATGGAAAGTTCGGGAGGGACATGGGAAAGTTCGGGGGAGACGGGAAAATTCGGGGGAGAGAGGAGAAAGTTTGGGGGAGACAGGGGATGTTCGGGGGTGACAGGGGAAAGTTTT
>MUZC01000751.1:123543-135466 GCA_002072015.1 Radix auricularia | reverse complement strand
AAAGTTGGGGGAGACATGGGAAAGTTCGGGGGAGACCGTGGAAGTTCTGGGGTGACAGGGGAAAGTTTGGGGGGAAACAGGAGAAGTTCGGTAATGACAGGGGAATGTTCGGAAGAGACAGGGGAAGTTCGGGAGAGACAGGGGAAAGTTCGGGGGAGACAGGGGAAGTTCGGGGGTGACAGGGGAAAGTTTGGGGGAAACAGTAGAAAGTCGGGAGGAGACAGGGTAAAGTTCGGGGGTGACATGGCAAAGTTCGGGGGAGACATGGGAAAGTTGGGGAGACATGGGAAAGTTCGGGGGAGAGAGGGGAAATTTTGGGTGAAACAGGGGAAGTTGGGGAATGACAGGGGAAAGTTCGGGGGTGACAGGGGAAAGTTTGGGGAAACAGTAGAAAGTCGGGTGGAGACATTGGAATGTTTGGGAGAGACAGGGGAAAGTTCAGGAGAGACATGAGAAAATTCGAGGGAGAGAGGGGAAAGTTCGGGGGTGACAGGGGAAAGTTTGGGCGAAACAGGGGAAGTTGGGGAATGACAGGGGAATTTTCGGGAGGTACAAAGGAAAGTTCGGGGGAGACAGGGGATAGTTCGGGGGAGACTGTGGAAGTTCGGGGATGACAAGGGAAAGTTTGGTGAGGGGAAGTTCGGGAATTACAGGGAAATGTTCAAGAGAGACAGGGGAAAGTTCGGGGGAGACATGGGAATTTTCAGGGGAGACAGAGGAAAGTTCGGGGGAGACCGTTGTAATTATGGGGTGACAGGGGAAAGTTTGGGAGAAACATAGAAAGTTCGGGAATGACATGGGAATGTTCGAGAGAGACCGGGGAAAGTTCGGGGGAGACATGGGATAGTTCGTGGGAGACAGAGGAAATATCGGGGGAAACAGTGGAAAGTCGGGTGGAGACATGGGAATGTTCGGGAGAGACAAGGGAAAGTTCGGGAGAAACAGGGGAAATTTCGGGGAGACATGGGATAGTAGGCGGAGACAGGGGAAAGTTCGGGGGAAACAGTAGAAAGTCGGGTGGAGACAGAGGAAGTTCGGGAATGACAAAGGAAGTTCGGGAGTGACAGTTGAAAGTTCGGGAGAAACAGGGGAAAATTCGGGAGAGACAGGGGAAGTTCGAGAGAGACAGGGGAAGGTCGGGAGAGACAGGGGAAAGTTCGGGAGAGAAAGGGGAAGTTCGGGAGAGACAGGGGAAAGTTCGGGGGAGACAGGGGAAGATCGAAGGTTACAGGGGTAAGTTTGGGGGAAACAGTAGAAAGTTAGGTGGAGACAGGGGAAAGTTCGGGGAGACATGGGAAAGTTCGATAGAGTCCTGTGAAATTTCGGGGGAGACAGGGTAAGTTCGGGGGAGACCGTGGTAGTTATGGGGTGATAGGGGAAAGTTTGGGAGAAACAGAGAAAGTTCGGGAATGACATGGGAATGTTCGGGAGAGACAGGGGAAAGTTCGGGGGAGACAGGGAAAAGTTCGGGGGAAACAGGGGATGTTCGGGGGTGACAGTGGAAAGTTTGGGGGAAACAGTAGAAAGCCGGGTGGAGACATGGGAATGTTCGGGAGAGACAGGTGAAAGTTCGGGGGAAACTGGGGAAAGTTCGGGCGAGACAGGGGAAAGTTCGGGGGTGACCGTGGATGTTCGGGGGTGACACGAGAAAGTTTGGGGGAAAGAGGGAAGTTCGGGAATGACAGGGAAATGTTCAAGAGAGACAGAGGAAATTTCGGGGGAGACATGGGAAAGTTCGTTTGAGACAGGGGTAAGTTCGGGGGAGACAGGGGATAGTTCCGGGGAGACATGGGAAAGTTCGTGGGAGACAGGGGAAAGTGCTGCGGTGACTGGGGAAAGACGGGTGAGACAGGGGAATGTCGGTTGGAGACATTGGAATTTTCAGGGGAGGCAGAGGAAAGTTCGGGGGAGACCGTTGTAATTATGGGGTGACAGGGGAAATTTTGGGAGAAACAGAGAAAGTTCGGGAATGACATGGGAATGTATGAGAGAGACAGGGGAAATTTCGGGGGAGACAGGGGAAAGTTCGGGGGAGACTAGGGATAGTTCGTGGGAGACAGAGGATAGTTCGGGGGAAACAGTAGAAAGTCGGGTGGAGACATGGGAATGTTCGGGAGAGACAGGGGAAAGTTCGGGGGAGACAGGGGAAAAATCGGGGGAAACAGTAGAAAGTCGGGTGGAGACAGAGGAAGTTCGGGAATTACAGGGGAAGTTCGGGAGTGACAGGGGTAAGTTCGGGAGAAACAGGGGAAAATTCGGGAGAGACAGGGGAAGTTCTGGGGAGACAGGGCAAAATTCGGGAGAGACAGGGGAAAGTTTGGGGGTGACATGGGAAAGTTCGGGGGAGACATGGGAAAGTTCGGGGGAGACCGTGGAAGTTCTGGGCTGACAGGGGAATGTTTGTGGGAAACAGGAGAAGTTCGGTAATGACAGGGGAATGTTCGAGAGAGACAGGGGAAAGTTCGGGGGAGACAGGGGAAAGTTCGGGAGAGACAGGGGAAGTTCGGGAGAGACGGGAAGGTTCGGGGGAGACAGGGGAAGTTCGGGGGTGACAGGGGAAAGTTTGGGGGAATCAGTAGAAAGTCGGGAGAAGACAGGGTAAAGTTCGGGGGAGACATGGGAAAGTTCGGTGGAGACATGGGAAAGTTTGGGGGAGAAAGGGAAATTTCGGGAGAGATATGGAAAAGTTCGGGGGAGATAATCGAAAGTTCGGGGGAGACAGGGGAAAGTTCGGGGGAGAGAGGGGAAAGTTCGGGGGAGACAGGGGAAAGTTCGGGTGAGACTGTGGAAGTTCGGGGGTGATAGTGTAAATTTTGTGGAAACAGTAGAAAGTCGGGTGGAGACAGGGGAAAGTTCGCGGAGACAGGGGAAAGTTCGGGGGAGACAGGGGAATTTCGGGAATGACAGGGGAATGTTCGGGAGAGACAGGGGAAGGTCGGGAGAGACAGGGGAAAGTTCGGGAGAGACAGGGGAAGTTCGGGAGAGACAGGGGAAAGTTCGGGGGAGACAGGGGAAGATCGAAGGTGACAGGGGTAAGTAATGGGGAAAGAGTAGAAAGTTAGGTGGAGACAGGGGAAAGTTCGGGGAGACATGGGAAAGTTCGGGGGAGTCATGTGAAAGTTCGGGGGAGACATGGGAAAGTACGGGGGAGACAGGGAAAGTTCGGGGGAGACCGTGGTAGTTATGGGGTGATAGGGGAAAGTTTGGGAGAAACAGAGAAATTTCGGGAATGACATGGGAATGTTCGGGAGAGACAGGAGAAAGTTCGGGGGAGACAGGGAAAAGTTCGGGGGAGACAGGGGTTGTTCGGGGGTGACAGTGGAAAGTTTGGGTGAAAGAGGGAAGTTCGGGAATGACAGGGAAATGTTCAAGAGAGATAGGGAAAAGTTTGGGGGAGACATGGGAAAGTTCGGTGGAAAAAGGGGTAAGTTCGGGGGAGACAGGTGATAGTTCCGGGGAGACATGGGAAAGTTCGTGGGAGACAGGGGAAAGTGCTGCGGTGACTGGGGAAAGACGGGTGAGAATGGGGAATGTCGGTTGGAGACATGGGAATTTTCAGGGGAGACAGAGGAAAGTTCGGGGGAGACCGTTGTAATTATGGGGTGACAGGGGAAAGTTTGGGGGAAACAGTAGAAAGTCGGGTGGAGACATGGGAATGTTCGGGAGAGACAGGGGAAAGTTCGGGGGAAACAGGGGAAATTTCGGACGAGACAGGGGAAAGTTCGGGGGAGACCGTGTATGTTCGGGGGTGACACGGGAAAGTTTGGGGGAAAGAGGGGAAAATCGGGAATGACAGGGAAGGGTTCAGGAGAGACAGGGGAAAGTTCGGGGGAGACATGGGAAAGTTCGGTGGAGAGTGGGGTAAGTTCGGGGGAAACAGGGGAAAGTTCCGGGGAGACAGGGGAAAGTTTGTGGGAGACAGGGGAAAGTTCGGGGGAGAGAGGGGAAAGACGGGTGAGACAGGGGAATGTCTGGTGGAAACATGGGAATTTTCAGGGGAGACAGGGGAAAGTTCGGGGGAGACCGTTGTAATTATGGGGTGACAGGGGAAAGTTTGGGAGAAACAGAGGAAGTTCGGGAATGACATGGGAATGTTCGGGCGAGACAGGGGAAAGTTCGGGGGAGACAGGGGAAAGTTCGGGGGAGACTGTGGAAGTTCGGGGGTGATAGTGGAAAGTTTGGGGAAAACAGTAGAAAGTCGGGTGGAGACAGGGGAAAGTTCGCGGAGACTGGGGAAAGTTCGGGGGAGACAGAGGAATTTCGGGCATGACAGGGGAATGTTAGGGAGAGACAGGGGAAGTTCGAGAGAGACAGGGGAAAGTTCGGGGGAGACGGAAAAATTCGGGAGAGACCGTGGAAGTTCTGGGGTGACAGGGGAATGTTTGGGCGAAACAGGGGAAGTTGGGGAATGACAGGGGAAAGTTCGGGGGAGAGAGGGGAAACTTCGGTGGAGACATGGGTATGTTCGGGAGAAACAGGGGAAAGTTCGGGGGAGATATGGGAAAGTTCGGGGGAGACAAGCGAAAGTTCGTGGGAGACAGGGGAAAGTTCAGGGGAGACAGTTGAAATTTCGGGAGAGACAGGGGAAGTTCGGTAGAGACGGGAAAGTTCGGAGGAGACAGGATAAGTTCGGTAATGACAGGGGAATGTTCGAGAGAGACAGGGGAAAGTTCAGGGGAGACAGTTGAAATTTCGGGAGAGACAGGGGAAGTTCGGGAGAGACGGGAAAGTTCGGGGGAGACAGGGGAAGTTCGGGGGTGACAAGGGAAAGTTTGGGGAATAGAGGGGAAAGTTTGGGGGAGAAAAAGGATGTTCGGGGTTGACAGGGGAAAGTTTGGGCGAAACAGGGGAAGTTGGGGAATGACAGGGGAAAGTTCGGGTGAGAGAGGGGAAACTTCGGTGGAGACATGGGTATGTTCGGGAGAGACAGGGGAAAGTTCGGGGGAGATATGGGAAAGTTTGGGGGAGACAAGCGAAAGTTCGTGGGAGACAGGGGAAAGTTCGGGGGAGAGAGGGGAAAGTTCGGGGGAGACAGACAGGGGAAAGTTCGGGGGAGACTGTGGAAGTTCGGGGGGAATAGTGGAAAGTTAGGGGGAAATTAGAAAGTCGGGTGGAGACAAGGGAAAGTTCGCGGAGACAGGGGAAAGTTCAGGGGAGACAGGGGAATTTCGGGAATGACAGGGGAATGTACGGGAGTGACAGGGGAAGGTCGGGAGAGACAGGGGAAAGTTCGGGAGAGACAGGGGAAGTTCGGGAGAGACAGAGGAATTTTCGGGGGAGAGAGGGGTAGTTCGGAGGTGACAGGGGTAAGTTTGGGGGAAACAGTAGAAAGTTAGGTGGAGACAGGGGAAAGCTCGGGGAGACATGGGAAAGTTCGGGGGAGTCATGTGAAAGTTCGGGGGAGACATAGGAAAGTACGGGGAGACAGGGGAAATTTCGGGGGAGACCGTGGTAGTTATGGGGTGATAGGGGAATGTTCGGAAGAGACAGGGGAAAGTTCGGAGGAGACAGGGGACAGTTCGGGGGAGACAGGGGATGTTCGGGGGTGACAGTGGAAAGTTTTGGGGAAACAGTAGAAAGTCGGGTGGAGACATGGGAATGTTCGGGAGAGACAGGGGAAAGTTCGGGGGAAACAGGGGAAAGTTCGGGGGAGAGCTTTGTAATTATGGGGTGACAGGAGAAACAGAGGAAGTTCGGGAATGACATGGGAATGTTCGGGAGAGACAGGGGAAAGTTCGGGGGAGACAGGCGAAAGTTCGGGGGAGACATGGGACAGTTCGTGGGAGACAGAGGAAAGTTCGGGGGAAACAGTAGAAAGTCGGGTGGAGACATGGGAATGTTCGGGAGAGACAGGGGAAAGTTCGGGGAAACAGGGGAAAGTTCGGGGGAGACATGGGATAGTAGGAGGAGACAGGGGAATTTCGGGAATGACAGGGGAAGTTCGGGAGTGACAGTAGAAAGTTCGGGAGAAACAGGGTAAAATTCGGGAGAGACAGGGGAAGTTCAAGAGAGAAAGGGGAAAGTTCGGGAGAGACAGGGGAAAATTCGGGAGAGACAGGGGAAAGTTTTGGGGAGACATGGGAAAGTTCGGGGGAGACATGGGAAAGTTCGGGAGAGACCTGGGAAAGTTCGAGGGGGACATGGGAAAGTTCGGGGGAGACCGTGGAAGTTCTGGGGTGACAGGGGAACGTTTGGGGGAAACAGGAGAAGTTCGGTAATGACAGAGGAATGTTCAAGAGAGACAGGGGAAAGTTCGGGGGAGACAGGTGAAAGTTCGCAAGAGACAGGGGAAGTTCGGGAGAGACGGGAATGTTCGGGGGAGACAGGGGAAGTTCGGGGGTGACAGGGGAAATTTTGGGTGAATCAGTAGAAAGTCGGGAGGAGTCAGGGTAAAGTTCGAAAGAGACATGGGAAAGTTCGGGGGAGACATGGGAAAGTTTAAGCGAGACATGGGAAAGATCGGGGAAGAGAGGAGAAAGTTTGGGGGAGAAAGGGGATGTTCGGGGTTGACAGGGGAAAGTTTGGGGGAAACAGGGGAAGTTGGGGAATGACAGGGGAAAGTTCGTGTGAGAGAGGGGAAACTTCGGGGGAGACATGGGAATGTTCGGGAGAGACAGGGGAAAGTTCGGGGGAGATATGGGAAAGTTCGGGGGAGACAAGCGAAAGTTCGGGGGAGACAGGGGAAAGTTCGGGGGAGACAGGGGAAAGTTCGGGGGAGACAGGGGAAAGTGCTGCGGTGACTGGGGAAAGACGGTGAGACAGGGGAATGTCGGGTGGAGACATGGGAATTTTCATGGGAGACAGGGGAAAGTTCGGGTGAGTCAGGGGAAAGTTCGGATGAGTCAGGGGAAAGTTCGGGTGAGACAAGGAAAAGACGGGAATGACAGTGGAAAGTCGGGTGGAGACATGGGAATGTTCGGGAGAGACAGCAGAAAGTTCGGGAGTGACAAGGGAAGTTCGGGAGAGACAGGGGAAAGTTCGGGGGAGACAGTTGAAGTTCGGGGGTGATAGTGGAAAGTTTGGGGGAAACAGTAGAAAGTCGGGTGGAGACAGGGGAATGTTCGGGCAGACAGGGGAAATTTCGGGAGAAACAGGGGAAGGTCGGGAGAGACATGGGAATGTTCGGGAGAGACAGGGGAAGATCGGGAGAGACAGATGAAACTTCGGGGGAGACAGGGGTAAGTTTGGGGGAAACAGTAGAAAGTTAAGTGGATGCAGGGGAAACTTCGGGGAGACATGGGAAAGTGTGGGGGAGTCATGTGAAAGTTCGGGGGAGACATTGGAAACTACGGGAGAGACAGGGGAAAGTTTGGGGGTGACCGTGGTAATTATGGGGTGACAGGGGAAAGTTTGGGAGAAACAGAGGAAGTTCGGGAATGACATGGGAATGTTCGGGAGAGACACGGGAAAGTTCGGGGAAGACAGGGGAATGTTCGGGGGAGACATGGGATAGTTCGGGGGAAACAGTAGAAAGTCGGGTGTAGACATGGGAATGTTCGGGAGAGACAGGGGAAAGTTCGGGGGAAACATGGGAAAGTTCGGGGGAGACATGAGATAGTAGGGGGAGACAGGGGAAAGTTCGGGGGAAACAGTAGAAAGTCGGGTGGAGACAGGGGAAGTTCGGGAATGACAGGGGAAGTACGGGAGTGACAGGGGAAAGTTTGGGAGAAACAGGGGAAAATTCTGGAGAGACAGGGGAAGTTCGAGAGAGACAGGGGAAAGTTCGGGGGAGACATGGGAAAGTTCGGGGAAGACATGGGAAAGTTCGGGAGAGACCTGGGAAAGTTCGAGGGGGACAGGTGAAAGTTAGCGGGAGACCGTGGCAGTTCTGGGGTGACAGGGGAATGTTTGGGGGAAACAGGAGAAGTTCGGTAATGACAGAGGAATGTTCGAGAGAGACGGGAAAGTTCGGGGGAGACAGGGGAAAGTTCGGCAGAGACAGGGGAAGTTCGGGAGAGACGGGAAAGTTCGGGGGAGACAGGGAAGTTCGGGGGTGACAGGGGAAAGTTTGGGGGAGACATGGGAAAGTTTGGGGGAGACTTGGGAAAGATCGGGGAAGAGAGGGGAAAGTTTGGGGGAGAAAGGGGATGTTCAGGATTGACAGGGGAAAGTTTGGGGGAAACGGGGAAGTTGGGGAATGACAGGGAAAAGTTCGGGGGAGAGAGGGGAAAGTTCGGGGGAGACATGGGAATGTTCGGAAGAGACAGGGGAAAGTTCGGGGGAGATATGGGAAAGTTCGGGGGAGACAAGAGAATGTTCGGGGGAGACAGGGGAATTTCGGTAATGATAGGGGAAGTTCGGGAGTGACAGAAGAAAGTTTGGGAGAGACAAGAGAATGTTCGGGGGAGACAGGGGAATTTCGGTAATGATAGGGGAAGTTCAGGAGTGACAGAAGAAAGTTTGGGAGAGACAAGGGAAAATTCGGGAGAGACAGGGGAAGTTCGAGAGAGACAGGGGAAAGTTCGGGAGACATGGGAAAGTCCGGGGGAGAGAGGGAAAAGTTCGGGGGAGACATGGGAAAGTTCGGGGGAGACCGTGGAAGTTCGGGGTTGATAGTGGAAAGTTTGGGGGAAACAGTAGAAAGTCGGGTGGAGACAGGGGAAAGTTCGGGGAGACAGGGGAAAGCTCGGGGGAGACAGGGGAATTTCGGGAATGACATGGGAATGTTCGGGAGAGACAGGGGAAGGTCGGGAGAGACAGGGGAAAGTTCATGAGAGACAGGGGAAGTTCGGGAGAGACAGGGGAAAGTTCGGGGGAGACAGGGGAAGTTCGGGGTCGACAGGGGTAAGTTTGGGGGAAACAGTAGAAATTTAGGTGGAGACAGGGGAAAGTTCGGGGAGACATGGGAAAGTTCGGGGGAGTCATGTGAAAGTTCGGGGGAGACATGGGAAAGTACGGGGGAGACAGGGGAAAGTTCGGGGGAGACCGTGGTAGTTATGGGGTGACAGGGAAAATTTTGGGAGAAACAGAGGAAGTTCGGGAATGACATGGGAATGTTCGGGAGAGACAGGGGAAAGTTTGGGGGAAACAGTAGATAGTCGGGTGGAGACATGGGAATGTTCGGGAGAGACAGGGGAAAGTTCGGGGGAAGCAGGGGAAAGTTCGGGGGAGACAGTGGAAAGTTCGGGGGAGACCGTGGATGTTCGGGTGTGACACGGGAAAGTTTGGGGGAAAGAGGGGAAGTTCGGGAATGACGGGGAATGTTCAGGAGAGACAAGGGAAAGTTCGGGGGAGACATGGGAAAGTTCGGTGGAGACAGGGGTAAGTTCGGGGGAGACAGGGGATAGTTTTGGGGAGACATGGGAAAGTTCGGGGGAGACAGTGGAAAGTGCTGCGGTGACTGGGGAAAGTCGGGTGAGACAGGGGAAAGTCGGGTGGAGTCATTTTAATTTTCAGGGGAGGCAGGGGAAAGTTCGGGTGAGTCAAGGGAAAGTTCGGGTGAGTCAGGGGAAAGTTCGGGTGTGACAAGGAAAAGACGGGAATGACAGTGGAAAGTCGGGTTGAGACATGGGAATGTTCGGGGGAGACAGCGGAAAGTTCGGGAGAGACAGGGGAAGTTCGGGTGTGACAAGGAAAAGACGGGAATGACAGTGGAAAGTCGGGTTGAGACATGGGAATGTTCGGGGGAGACAGCGGAAAGTTCGGGAGAGACAGGGGAAGTTCGGGAGAGACAGGGGAAAGTTTGGAGGAGACAGGTGAAGTTCGGGGGTGATAGTGGAAAGTTTGGGGGAAACAGTAGAAAGTCGGGTGGACACAGGGGAAAGTTCGGGGAGACAGGGGAAAGTTCGAGGGAGACAGGGGAATTTCGGGAATAACAGGGGAATGTTCGGGAGAGACAGGGGAAGGTCGGGAGATACAGGGGAAAAAGTTCGGGAGAGACAGGGGAAGTTCGGGAGAAAAAGGGGAAATTTCGGGAAGACATGGGAAAGTTCGGGGGAGTCATGTGAAAGTTCGGGAATGACAGGGGAAGTTCGAGAGTGACAGGAGAAAGTTCAAGAGAAACAGTGGAAAATTCGGGAGAGACAGGGGAAGTTCGAGAGAGACAGGGGAAAGTTTGGGGGAGACAGGGGAAGTTCGGGGGAGAGAGGGGAAAGTTCGGGGGAAAGAGTAGAAAGTCGGGTGAAGACTGGGGAAAGTTCGGTGGAGACATGGGAAAGTTCGGGGGAGACATGGGAAAGTTCGGGAGAGACCGTGGAAGATCTGAGGTGACAGGGTAAAGTTTGGGGGGAACAGTAGAAAGTCGGGTGGAGACCGTGGAAGTGCGGGGTTGATACTGGAAAGTTTGGGGGAAACAGTAGAAAGTCGGGTTGAGACAGGGGAAAGTTCGGGGAGACAGGGGAATTTCGGGAATGACAGGGGAATGTTCAGGAGAGACAAGGGAAGGTCGGGAGAGACAAGGGAAAGTTCGGGAGAGACAGGTGAAGGTCGTGAGAGACAGGTGAAAGTTCGGGGGAGACAGGGGAAGTTCGGGGGTGACAGGGGTAAGTTTGGGGGAGACAGGGGAAAGTTCGGGGGAGACCGTGGTAGTTATGGGGTGACAGGGGAAAGTTTTGGAGAAACAGAGGAAGTTCGGGAATGACATGGGAATGTTCGGGAGAGACAGGGGAAAGTTCGAGGGAGACAGGTGAAAGTTCGGGAGAGACCGTGGAAGATCTGAGGTGACAGGGTAAAGTCTTGGGGGAAACAGGAGAAGTTCGGTAATGACAGGGGAATGTTCGGGAGAGACAGGGGAAAGTTAGGGTGAGACAGGGGAAGTTCGGGAATGGCAGGGGAATGTTCGGGAGAGACAGGGGAAGTTCGGGAGAGACAGGGGAAAGTTCGGGAGAGAGAGGGGAAGTTCGGGAGAGACAAGGGAAAGTTCGGGGGAGACAGGGGAAGTTCGGGGGTGACAGGGCAAAGTTTGGGGGAACAGTAGAAAGTCGGGTGGAGACATGGGAATGTTCGGGAGAGACAGGGGAAAGTTCGGGGGAGATATGGGAATTTCGGGAATGACAGGGGAAGTTCGGGAGTGAAAGGAAAAAACTCGGGAGAGACAGGGGAAAATTCGGGAGAGACAGGGGAAATTCGAGTGAGACAGGGGAAAGTTCGGGGGAGACAGGGGAAGTTCGGGGGTGACAGGGGAATTTCGGGAATGACAGGGGAAGTTCGGGAGTGAAAGGGGAAAACTCGGGAGAGACAGGGGAAAATTCGGGAGAGACAGGGGAAGTTCGAGTGAGACAGGGGAAAGTTCGGGGGAGACAGGGGAAGTTCGGGGGTGACAGGGCAAAATTTGGGGGAACAGTAGAAAGTCGGGTGGAGACCGTGGAAGTGCGGGATTGATACTGGAAAGTTTGGGGGAAACAGTAGAAAGTCGGGTTGAGACAGGGGAAAGTTCGGGGAGACAAGGGAATTTCGGGAATGACAGGGGAATGTTCAGGAGAGACAAGGGAAGGTCAGGAGAGACAAGGGAAAGTTCGGGAAAGACAGGTGAAGGTCGTGAGAGACAGGGGAAAGTTTGGGGGAGACAGGGGAAGTTTGGGGGAGACAGGGGAAAGTTCGGGGAAGACCGTGGTAGTTATGGGGTGACAGGGGAAAGTTTTGGAGAAACAGAGGAAGTTCGGGAATGACATGGGAATGTTCGGGAGAGACAGGGGAAAGTTCGGGGGAGAAAGGGGACAGTTCGGGGGAGACATGGGATAGTTCGTCGGAGACAGGGGAAAGTTTCGGGGAAGCAGTAGAAAGTCGTGTGAGACAGGGGAAAGTCGGGTGGAGACATGTGAATTTTCAGGGGAGACAGGGGAAAGTTCGGGTGAGTGAGGGCAAAGATCGGGTGAGTCAGGGGAAAGTTCGGGAGAGACAAGGGAAAGTTCGGGAGAGACAGGTGAAGGTCGTGAGAGACAGGTGAAAGTTCGGGGGAGACAGGGGAAGTTCGGGGGTGACAGGG
>MUZC01000751.1:92429-110260 GCA_002072015.1 Radix auricularia | reverse complement strand
AGACAGGGGAAGTTCGTGAGAGACAGGGGAAAGTTCGGGAGAGACAGGGGAAGTTCGGGAGAGACAGGGGAAAGTTCGGGGGAGACATGGGAAGTTCGGGGGTGACAGGGGAAAGTTTGAGGGAAACTGTAGAAAGTAGGGTGGAGACAGGGGAAAGTTCGGGAAGACATAAGAAAGTTCGGGCGAGACATGTGAACTTTCGAGGGAGACATGGGAAAGTACGGGGAAGAAAGGGGAAGTTCGGGGGAAACCGTGGAAGTTCTGGGGTGACAGGGGAAGGTTTGGGGGAAACAGGGGAAGTTCGGGAATGACAGGGGAATGTTCGGGGGAAACAGTAGAAAGTCGGATGGAGACATGGGAAGTTCGGGAATGACAGGGGAAGTTTCGGGAGAGACAGGGGAAGTTCGGGAGAGACAGGGGAAAGTTCGGGGAGACATGGGAAAGTTAGGGGAGACATGGGATTGTTCGGGGAAGACATGGTAAGTTCTGGGGTGACAGGGGAAACTTCGGAGGAGAAAGGGGAAGTTAGCGGGAGACGGGAAAGTTCGTGGGAAACAGTAGAAATTCGGGTGGAGACAGGGGAAATTTCGGGGAAGACATGGGAAATTTCGGGGGAGACATAAGAAAGTTTTAAGGAGAAATGGAAAAGTCGGGGGAGACAGTGGAAAGTCGGGTGGAGACATGGGAATATTCGGGTGAGTCAGGGGAAAGTTCGGGGGAGACATGGAAAAGTCGGGTGAGACAGTGGAAAGTCGGGTGGAGACATGGGAATGTTCGGGGGACTCAGGGGAAAGTTCGGGTGAGTCAGGGGAAAGTTCGGGGGAGTCAGGGAAATTTCGGGAATGACAGGGAATGTTTGTGAAAAAAAGGCGAAAGTTCGAGGGAGACAGGGGAAAGTTAGTGGGAGACAGGGGAAAGTTCGGGGGAAACAGTAGAATGTCGGGTGGAGACATGGGAAGTTCGGGAATGACAGGGGAAGTTTCGGGAGAGACAGGGGAAGTTTGGGAGAGAATGGAGAAAGTTCGGGGAGATAGGTGAAAGTTCGGGGGAGACAGGGAAATTTAGGGAATGACAGGGAATGTTCGGGAGAGACAGGGAAAGTTCGTGAGAGACAGGGGAAAGTTCGGGAGAGACAGGGGAAAGTTCGGGGGAGACATGGGAAGTTCTGGGGTGACAGGGGAAAGTTTTGGGGAAACTGTAGAAAGTAGGGTGGAGACAGGGGAAAGTTCGGGAAGACATAAGAAAGTTCGGGCGAGACATGTGAACTTTCGGGAAAGACATGGGGAAAGTACGGGGGAGAAAGGGGAAAGTTCGGGGAGACCGTGGAAGTTCTGGGGTGACAGGGGAAAGTTTGGGGGAAACAGGGGAAGTTCGGGAATGACAGGGGAATGTTCGGGAGAGACTTGAGAAATTTCGAGGGAGACAGGGGAAAGTTCGGGGGAGAAATGGGAAAGTTCCGGGGAAACAGTAGAAAGACGGGTGGAGACATGTGAAGTTCGGGAATGACAGGGGAAGTTTCGGGAGAGACAGGGGAAGTTCGGGAGAGACAGGGGAAAGTTCGGGGAGACAGGGGAAAGTTCGGGGGAGACAGGGAAATTTCGGGAATGACAGGGAATGTTCGGGAGAGACAGGAAATTTCGGGAGAGACAGGGGAAAGTTCGGGAGAGACAGGGGAAGTTCGTGAGAGACAGGGGAGAGTTCGTGAGAGACATGGGATATTTCGGGAGAGACAGGGGAAAGTTCGGGGGAGATAGGGGAAAGTTTGGGGGAAACTGTAGAAAGTAGGGTGGAGACAGGGGAAAGTTCGGGCGAGACATGTGAACTTTCGGAGGAGACATGGGAAAGTACGGGGGAGAAAGGGGAAAGTTCGGGGGAGACCGTGGAAGTTCTGGGGTGACAGGGGAAATTTTGGGGGAAACATGGGAAGTTCGGGAATGACAGGGGACGTTTCGGGAGAGACAGGAGAAGTTCGGGAGAGACAGGGGAAGTTAGGGGAGACAAGGGAAAGTTAGGGGAGACAAGGGATTGTTCGGGGAAGATATGGTAAGTTATGGGCTGACAGTGGAAACTTCGGAGGAGAAAGGGGAAGTTAGCGGGAGACGGGAAAGTTCGTGGAAAACAGTATAAATTCGGGTGGAGACAGGGGAAAGTTCGGGGAAGACATGGGGTAGTTCGGGGGAGACATGTGAAAGTTCGGGGGAGACATGGGAAAGTTCAGGGGAGACATGGAAAAGTCGGGGGAGACAGTGGAAAGTCGGGTGGAGACATAGGAATGTTCGGGGGACTCAGGGGAAAGTTCGGGTGAGTCAGGGGAAAGTTCGGGGGAGACATGGAAAAGTCGGGGGAGACAGTGGAAAGTCGAATGGAGACATGGGATAGTTTGGGGGAGACAGGGGAAAGTTCGGGTGAGTCAGGGTAAAGTTCGGATGAGTCAGGGGAAAGTTCTGGGGAGACAGGCGAAAGTTTGGGGGAGACAGGGAAATTTCGGGAATGACAGGGAATGTTCATGAAAACCAGGCGAAAGTTCGAGGGAGACAGGGGAAAGTTAGTGGGAGACATGGGATAGTTCGGGGGAGACAGGGGAAAGTTCGGGGGAGACAGGGGAAAGTTATGAGGAAACAGTAGAAAGTCGGTGGAGACATGGGAAGTTCGGGAATGACAGGGGAAGTTTCGGGAGAGACAGGGGAAGTTCGGGAGAGACAGGGGAAAGTTCGGGAAGACAGGGAAAAGTTCGGGGGAGACAGGGAAATTTCGGGAATGACAGGGAATGTTCGGGAGAGACAGGGGAAGTTCGTGAGAGACAGGGGAAAGTTCGGGAGAGACAGGGGAAGTTCGGGAGAGACAGGGGAAAGTTCGGGGGAGACATGGGAAGTTCTGGGGTGACAGGGGAAAGTTTGGTGTAAACTGTAGAAAGTAGGGTGGAGACAGGGGAAAGTTCGGGAAGACATAAGAAAGTTCGGGCGAGACATGTGAACTTTCGAAGGAGACATGGGAAAGTACGGGGGAGAAAGGGGAAATTTGGGAGAGACCGTGGAAGTTCTGGGGTGACAAGGGAAAGTTTGGGGGAAACAGGGGAGGTTCGGGAATGACAGGGGAATGTTCGGGATAGACTTGAGAAATTTCGGGGGAGTCAGGGGAAAGTTCGGGGGAGAAATGGGAAAATTCCGTGGAGACATGGGATTGTCCGGGGGAGACAGGGGAAAGTTCGGTGGAGATCGTGGAAGTTCGGGGGTGACAGGGGAAAGTTTGGGGGAAACAGGGGAAGTTGGGGAATGACAGGGGAATTTTCGAAAGGGACAAGGGAAAGTTCGGGGGGGGACATGGGATAGTTCGGGGGAGACAGTGGAAGTTCGGGGATGACCTGGGAAAGTTTTGGGAAAACAGATGAAGTTCGGGAGAGACAGGGGAAAGTTCGGGGGAGACATGGGATTGTTCGGGGAAGATATGGTAAGTTATGGGCTGACAGTGGAAACTTCGGAGGAGAAAGGGGAAGTTAGCGGGAGACGGGAAAGTTCGTGGGAAACAGTAGAAATTCGGGTGGAGACAGGGGAAAGTTCGGGGAAGACATGGGAAATTTCGGGGGAGACATAAGAAAGTTTTGAGGAGACATGGAAAAGTCGGGGGAGACAGTGGAAAGTCGGGTGGAGACATGGGAATGTTCGGGGGACTCAGGGGAAAGTTCGGGTGAGTCAGGGGAAAGTTCGGGTGAGTCAGGGGAAAGTTCGGGGGAGACATGGAAAAGTCGGGGGAGACAGTGGAAAGTCGGGTGGAGACCGGGAAATTTCGGGAATGACAGGGAATGTTCGTGAAAAACATGCGAAAGTTCGAGGGAGACAGGGGAAAGTTAGTGGGAGACATGGGATATATCGGGGGAGACAGGGGAAAGTTCGGGGGAAACAGTAGAAAGTCGGGTGGACACATGGGAAGTTCGGGAATGACAGGGGAAGTTTCGGGAGAGACAGGGGAAGCTCGGGAGAGAATGGGGAAAGTTCGGGGAGACAGGGGAAAGTTCGGGGGAGACAGGGAAATTTCGGGAATGACAGGGAATGTTCGGGAGAGACAGGGGAAGTTCGTGAGAGACAGGGGAAAGTTCGGGAGAGACAGGGGAAGTTCGGGAGAGACAGGGGAAAGTTCGGGGGAGACATGGGAAGTTCTGGGGTGACAGGGGAAAGTTTGGGGGAAACTGTAGAAAGTAGGGTGGAGACAGGGGAAAGTTCGGGAAGACATAAGAAAGTTCGGACGAGACATGTGAACTTTCGGGGGAGACATGGGAAAGTACGGGGGAGAAAGGTGAAAGTTCTGGGGAGACTGTGGAAGTTCTGGGGTGACAGGGGAAAGTTTTGGGGAAAGAGGGGAAGTTCGGGAATGACAGGGGAATGTTCGGGAGAGACTTGAGAAATTTCGGGGGAGACAAGGGAAAGTTCGGGGGAGAAATGGGAAAGTTCCGGGGAGACATGGGATAGTTCGGGGGAGAGAGGGGAAAGTTCGGGGGAAACAGTAGAAAGACTGGTGGAGACGTGGGAAGTTCGGGAATGACAGGGGAAGTTTCGGGAGAGACAGGGGAAGTTCGGGAGAGACAGGGGAAAGTTCGGGGAGACAGGGGAAAGTTCGGGGGAGACATGGAAATTTCGGGAATGACAGGGAATGTTCGGGAGAGACAGTGGAAGTTCGTGAGAGACATGGGATATTTCGGGGGAGACAGAGGAAAGTTTGAGGGAAACTGTGGAAAGTAGGGTGGAGACAGGGGAAAGTTCGGGAAGACATAAGAAAGTTCGGGCGAGATATGTGAACTTTCGGGGGAGACAGGGGAAGTTCGGGGAGACAGGGGAAAGTTCGGGGGAGACATGGGAAGTTCTGGGGTGACAGGGGAAAGTTTGGTGTAAACTGTAGAAAGTAGGGTGGAGACAGGGTAAGTTCGGGAAGACATAAGAAAGTTCGGGCGAGACATGTGAACTTTCGGAGGAGACATGGGAAAGTACGGGGGAGAAAGGGGAATTTCGGGAATGACAGGGGAATGTTCGGGAAAGACAAGGGAAGTTCGGGAGAGACAGGGGAAAGTTCGGGAGAGACAGACGAAGTTCGGGAGAGACAGGGGAAAGTTGGGGGCAGACAGGGGAAGTTCGGGGTGACGGGGGAAAGTTAAGGGGAAACAGTAGAAAGTCGGGTGAAGACAGGGGAAAGTTCGGGGAGACATAGGAAAGTTCAGGGGAGACATGTGAAAGTTCGGGGGAGACATGGAAAAGTACGGGGAAGACAGGGGGAAAGTTCGGGGGAGACCTATGGAGTTCTGGGGTGACAGGGGAAAATTATGGGGAAACAGGGGAAGTTCGGGAATGAAAGGGGAATGTTCGTGAGAGACAGGCGAAAGTTCGAGGGAGACCGGGGAAAGTTTGGTGAAGACATGGGAATGTTCGGGAGAGAAGGGAAAGTTCAGACGAGACATGGGAATGTTCGGGGGAGACATGGGAAAGTTCTGTGGAGACAGGGGAAAGTTGGGGAGACAGGAGAAAGTTCGGGCGAGATATGGAAAATTTCGGGAGAGACTTTTAAAAGTTCGTGGGAGACGACAGGGGAAAATCGGGGGTGACAGGGGAAAGTTTGGGGAAGACATGGAGAAAGTCTGGTGGAGTCAGGTTAAAGTTCGGATGAGACATGGGAAAGTTCGGGAGACAGGGGAAAGTTTGGGGGAGACAGGAGAAAGTTCGGGGGAGGCAGGGGAAAGTTCAGACGAGACAAGGGAATGTTGGGGAGACAGGTGAAAGATCGGGGTAGACAGGGGAAAGATGGGGGGAGACAGGTGAAAGTTCATGGGAAATTCGGGGGGAGACAGGAAGGTTTGGGAGAGACAGAGTAAGTTTTGGGGTGACAGGGGAAAGTTTTGGGGAAACAGTGGAAAGTTCAGGTAGACAAGGGAATTTTCGGGGCAGACAGGGAAAAGTTCGGACAGACAGGGGAAAGTTTGGGGGAGACAGTGGAAGTTCGTGGGATACAGGGGAAAGTTTGTGGGAAACAGTTGAAAGTTAAAGTAGACAAGGGAAATTTCGGGGGAGTCAGGGGAAAGTGCTGGAGATACTGGGGAAATTCGAAGGAGACTGGGGAAAGTTCGAGGGAGACAGATTAAAGTTTGGGAGATAAAGTAAAGTTCGGGGTAGACAGGGGAAAGTTCATTGAAGACAGCGGAAAGTAGGAGAGACAGGAGAAAGTTCGGGGGAGATAGTGAAAATTTCGGGGTAGACAGGGGAAAATTCAGCACCTAAATCTAGCCACCATCCAGGCACCTCAACCGAGCCACCATTCAGGCACCTCAACCTAGCCACCATCCATAAACCTCAACCTAGCCACTATCCAGGCACCTCAACCTAGCCACCATCCATAATCCTCAACCTAGCCACCATCCAGGCACCTCAACCTTGGCACCACCATCCATAAACCTCAACCGAGCCACCATCCAGGCACCTCAACCTAGCCACCATTCAGGCACCTCAACCGAGCCACCATTCAGGCACCTCAAACTAGCCACCATCCATAAACCTCAACCGAGCCACCTTCCAGGCACCTCAACCTAGCCACCATTCAGGCACCTCAACCGAGCCACCATTCAGGCACCTCAACCTAGCCACCATCCATAAACCTCAACCGAGCCACCATTCATGCACCTCAACCTAGCCACCATCCATAAACCTCAACCTAGCCACCATTCAGGCACCTCAACCGAGCCACCATCAATAAACCTCAACCTAGCCACCATTCAGGAACCTCAACCGAGCCACCATCCAGGCACCTCAACCTAGCCACCATCCATAAACCTCAACCTAGCCACCATTCAGGCACCTCAACCGAGCCACCATACAAGCACCTCAACCTAGCCACCATCCAGGAACCTCAACCTAGCCACCATCCATAAACGTCAACCTAGCCACGATCCAGGCACCTCAACCTAGCCACCATACAAGCACCTCAACATAGCCACCATCCATGCACCTCAACCTAGCCACAATCCAGGCACCTTAACCTAGCCACCATCAATAAACCTCAACCTAGCCACGATCCAGTCACCTCAACCTAGCCACCATACAGGCACCTCAACCTAGCCACCATCCAGTTATCTCAACATAGTCACCATCCAGGCACCTCAACCTAGCCACCATCCAGGCACCTCAACCGAGCCACCATCCAGGCACCTCAACCGAGCCACCATCCATAAACCTCAACCTAGCCAACATACAGGCACCTAAACATAGCCACCATCCATGCACCTCAACCTAGCCACCATCCATAAACCTCAACCTAGCCACCATCCATAAACCTCAACCTAGACACCATACAGGCACCTCAACATAGCCACCATCCATGCACCTCAACCTAGCCACCATCCAGGCACCTCAACCTAGCCACCATCCATAAACCTCAGTCTAGCCACCATCCAGGCACCTCAACCTAGCCACCATCCATAAACCTCAACCTAGCCACGATCCAGGCACCTCAAACTAGCCACCATACAGGCACCTCAACATAGCCACCATCCATGCACCTCAACCTAGCCACCATCCAGGCACCTCAACCGAGCCACCATCCAGGCACCTCAACCTAGCCACCACATTCAGGCTCCTCAACCTAGCCACCATCCATGAACCTCAACCTAGCCACCATTCAGGCACCTCAACCGAGCCACCATTCAGGCACCTCAACCTAGCCAACATCCATAAACCTCAACCTAGCCACCATACAGGCACCTCAACATAGCCACCATCCATGCACCTCAACCTAGACACCATCCAGGAACCTCAACCTAGCCATCATCCATAAACCTCAACCTAGCCACGATCCCGGCACCTCAACCTAGCAACCATACAGGCACCTCAACACAGCCACCATCCATGCACCTCAACCTAGCCACCATTCAGGCACCTCAACCGAGCCACCATCCAGGCACCTCAACCTAGCCACCATCCATAAACCTCAACCTAGCCACCATACAGGCACCTCAACATAGCCACCATCCATGCACCTCAACCTAGCCACCACCCAGGCACCTCAACCTAGCCACCATCCAGGCACCTCAACCTAGCCACCATCCAGGCACCTCAACCTAGCCACCATCCAGGCACCTCAACCTAGCCACCATCCAGGCACCTCAACCTAGCCACCATCCAGGCACCTCAACCTAGCCACCATCCAGGCACCTCAACCTAGCCACCATCCAGGCACCTCAACCTAGCCACCATCCATAAACCTCAACCTAGCCACCATCCAGGCACCTCAACTTAGCCACCATACAGGCACCTCAACCTAGCCACCATCCATGCACCTCAACCTAACCACCATCCAGGCACCTCAACTTAGCCACCATCCATAAACCTCAATCTAGCCACCATCCAGGCACCTCAACCTAGCCACCATCCATAAACCTCAACCTAGCCGCGATCCAGGCACCTCAACCTAGCCACTATACAGGCACCTCAACATAGCCACCATCAATGCACCTCAACCTAGCCACCATCCAGGCACCTCAACCTAGCCAACATCCATAAACCTCAACCTAGCCACCATCCAGGCACCTCAACCTAGCCACCATCCATAAACCTCAACCTAGCCACGATCCAGGCACCTCAACCTAGCCACCATAAAGGCACCTCAACATAGCCACCATCCATGCACCTTAACCTAGCCACCATACAGGCACCTCAACATAGCCACCATCCATGCACCTTAACCTAGCCACCATCCATGCACCTTAACCTAGCCACCATCCAGGCACCTCAACCCAGCCACCATCCATAAACCTCAACCTAGCCACCATCCAGGCACCTCAACCTAGCCACTATCCATAAACCTCAACCTAGACACCATTCAGGCACCTTTACCTAGCCACCATTCAGGCACCTCAACCTAGCCACCATCCATGCACCGCAACTTAGCTACCATCCTGGCACCTCAACCTAGCCACCATCCATGCACCGCAACTTAGCCACCATCCAGTCACCTCAAACTAGCCACCATTCAGGCACCTCAACCTAGCCACCATCCATGCACCGCAACTTAGCCACCATCCAGTCACCTCAAACTAGCCACCATCCAGGCACCTCAACCTAGCCACCATCCATGCACCGCAACTTAGCCACCATCCTGGCACCTCAACCTAGCCACCATCCATGCACCGCAACTTAGCCACCATCCAGTCACCTCAAACTAGCCACCATTCAGGCACCTCACTTCACACCTTGGTCATGACATGCTTACCGCAAAAAACTACTGTGAATTTTAATGCACTACAAAATTATAATTCCTACTGTAAATACATTCGTCATGCTCATATATTTTTAAACTACAGTAAACCGAACATTCAAACAAAATGTGAACAACAAGGACTTAAAGTTCATTCAGGTCATAGCTCGAAAGGTAAAGTCCGCTAGCGGCAGTAGTAAGTACCGGTATTTTATTTATTTACCTTGAAATACTGACAATTTCGTACGTCTTATTAAAAGAAGGCTTTATGCGAGGCTTACAGCTTAACTTTAAAAAAAAATAATTAAATATATAGCGAATGGATGAGGTGCGAGTTGTAATTATTTTTAACGGCTTCGAGATGGGTCACTCAGCATACCGACACCTGTGGGGGTGGGGACATCACCAACCCTTTACATACCAATCCGTTCCTGCAACTTTTAAAATTGATATCAAATTATTTTCAACACTTTTTTAATTTTCAGATTTAAAACACAAACAGTTTGTTTCCCATTAAGTCTTTTTTTAAAAAAGATTTTGCTACCCTGTTCTTATTAAATAGTTATACAGATGACACAATCAACAGCAATTAACCTAACTTTTGTTCCTGTTGAGATATTGTTGGGTTAGTCATTTATATACATTTAATGAGTAAATGACCTAAGACAGTGCCTTGTGAAACTCCTGAGTTAAGAGTTACTGGTGCTGATTTAGGTCCATTAATTATTACAGTTTGATCTCTACTCAAAAACAATTCTAGGATCCAATGATGTTTGGGACCTGAGATTCTAAAGGAGTTAAGTTTAAAAAAAAAAAAACTTAAGTGGTGAACTTTGTCAAATGTCAAATGAGAAGTCTATTAATATTGTATCTCTTTGATTTTTATTGCTTAGCCTTATGACAAATCATCTCTTCAACAAATTAATTGTGTTTTACATGATCTGTTTTTCCATAAATGTGGTTTAATGTGGGCATAGGACATAATGTTTGTCTAGGTGATTAACTATTTCGCTAAATATTATGAGTTCTTGTAATTTAACGGTGATGCTAGTAATTGATATAGGTCTATAATCTCCAGTGTCTGTTTATCATCTTTTTAAAGAGGGGAGCTACGTTAGCTAATTTCTAATCCTAGAGCATTTATTCATAGATTTAGAAAGGCTTGAAAAAGTACGACAAGGAATGGGGACACTTCATTGCTTAGCTGTTTTAACCACCCCGCAGGCAATTCATCTGGACCAGTAGCTTTGTTTACTTCTTTTTTAAAAACATTTAGGGGTGTATTTATAGTTTTATAATACAATTTGTAGCTAAACTCTGAATTATTATTATTATATTTCAATTCATAGCATCATTATCAACCCCGGGCCCCGTAGATACCTAAGCCCTAAATGCTAATCAAAAAATTGGACAAGAAATTGATCAGTACATTTCTTCTCTTCGTGTCTCAAAAGTGCACGTTGTCAGGGGTATGAGAACCACTGCGGTTGTCATTTGGAATATTGCCTGGTCACGGGCTCATGTTTTGAACTCTGAACGAGTTCACTCGAGTTCATGTCACGAGGGGAGCGTTTGCTCAGGCCACGCAAGGTATGTCCAGAGACCCCGGGTATATAACTCGTGGGTCTCGGTGTGTAAGACAGAGACGGACATGATGTTATGTTGTAGAGAGCAGCGGGGTGTAGACAAGTGACCAGTGTCAGAACACGAGATTACCGCAACTGTTAGAGCTGCCGTGTTAGTCTGTAGGACTATACAGCGGGGCTAGATTGTAACTGAGAGACACGGAGATAGGTGTTCGTGAGACGACCAGAAGTGTACATAGTTGACAAGCGTCTTGGAATGTAAATAAAGAAGATTGCTGTTAAAAAGGACTTGTGTTACATTGATTGTACAACAGTGTTGGTGTGAACTCCGGGAACAATAAACCCTAGACAACGATACCCGACACACGTTGTAACACTTGAAAAAAAACAATTATTCCATAGTTAATTCCCCTTTTTATGTCAAATTGTGTATTTAGTGCACGTTCATTATATTTCCTATCAGCCCAACCCAATAAGTTCCTGTCAGAATAGTATTATTGACAGCAGATAATGATGCAGTACTCTTGCAGTGAAGAACGACCAGAGATACAGGAAATAGAAGGGGAAAAACTAATTGTTAAAAAAAAAAATCAATCAATCAATAATAATATGGAATAGCTGATTTTAAATTTAATTGAGTATAAATAAAGAGAGAAAAAATTCTTTTTTAAGATTTGGAAGGTTCATCCCTGTATAATTTTAATATTTTATTTGTAGCGTGGATTAATGGGCGCGCCTGCTTTTGCCATTTGATAGATCTTGATTAAAATATGCATAAAAAATTGTATCAATGTTTTTAACTTTGGTGCATTTGTCTTTGAAAGCTCTCGTTTCTGGACGACGATGTTACTGGTGTACGATACTTTATGGAATTAGTAGCTTATTATGGGTGTACTTGTTGGTTTATGGAAATAATAGTTTATCATGGATATATGTTATAGTTTATGGAAATAATAGTTTATACATTTTAGTTTATGGAAATAATAGTTTATTATGGATATACATTTTAGTTTATTTAGAAAACAAACTTGTCTGTAATAATTAATATATAATTCTTTTAAAAATTTCGAGGCCTTAAAAAAATCTCCCATATTCCGTTGTTATGTCATTAGAAAAAAAAATCCTATTCCCTTAGGTTTTAAAACTGATTTTATGTGACACATTTTTATATGTAGTCTTTCATTTGCTAACTGGGAATTGTCACTGAAAGTTGTAAAATATTAAAGATTAAGTCTTAAGTTCTTTAAAAAGATGGTTGGCCAAATCGTAAAAGCATTCTCAAGGCGCCATCATCGGCTAACTTAATCATTAATTTTAGTGGATTAATTTTGAGAATTTAAATTCTACTAGATACGACCGTATTATGAAAGAAAAGAAATTACACAAACTAATTGTGAAATCAAACAATAAATGGAAGCTTCATTAATTAAATAATATAAATATGAAAGAAAAATATCTTAAAGTACGTGTTCGAAAATAATCTTTGAAATTCAGCTCCCGTTTTTGGCTGGGTATTTTTGCTAGTGCTGTTATAAAATCATACACCCGCAGCTCCACTCAGAGGCACGCTGCATTATCCCAAAGCGAGTCTGGCACGTGCCATCCTCTCTCGCACCTACTTCTTCTCTTGTACAATCTCATTACTTTGCTTACATTCGGTGTCTCGACGAATTCTTGAGAGCTTTTTCACACCGAGAACTTCCCGCCTCGTTTTACCACCCTCTCCCCCTCCCCAAAGGCCATTCCTATTGTGAAGTAATTCGACATTCGTTGTCACACACGTGTTTGTTGGTTTGGTTTTGTAGGAAAAAAAAACGACACTAAATTTCAATGTCTTAATGTCATTTTAAAGAGGAAAAAAAGGGTCCCTCACTCAGAGCTGCGGCCTTGTGTTCGAATTGACCTTGGCCGTTTGAACTTTTTCTGTTATTTATTCATTACTTGGTCTTTTGGCCGAGTTGGGCTTTTAGTTTTTATCTGAAGATTGTGTGGTCTTCGTCTGAATCTTTTTAAACCGTGTTTACGCCAGGCCAAAATTTATTGTCCCATTTTAGTAGCCCACTACTCATCAGACAATATTTTCTTTCTGGAAAGTTTTATTTCCATTGTATTATATTCTAATCCATATTTATCTGATCTTAAATTTCCAGTTTCAATTATCTTTAGTGCCGTTCTTCTTTCAAACACGAACCTGACCCCGGCTTTAAGCTTTAAAACATGTTTTCGCCAGGAATCGGCCAGTTAAATTTGTGCCTAGAATTCTTTCCCATGATACATTATACGCAACACAGACGTTGAAGGGGCCACTAGTTAAGTTTGTGTCAACTCCTCAAATTTCTCGTCGTCTGCATCCTTTTTGGCGTGAGCGGTGAGCTTATTCTCCGAGGTTGGTGTTCAAACAGTGAGTCTGCTTCACCAGCTTGTACGATCCTTATCAAGTGTTTCCGGTGAAATGAATTCAGTTCTTTTGGAATAGCAATGAAGCTTACAGAATATCCTTTAAGTGATTTTTAAAAAATACCTTTCGGTTGATCGTTCTCATTTTCATAGCATTCACCGAAAAATAGTGATTAAGGCAATTTTTTTCTCTGACATATCTCGAAAATATCTCTTTTCATCAGGTATATTCTCGAAAATATCTCTTTTCATCAGGTATATTCTCGAAAATGTCGCCGCGTATCTGCCAATATTCTAAAAAAAATCTCCACTTAAAAATATCTGGTATTTTCTCGAAAATTTCCCCGCTTATATTGAATGTTCTTGTTTAAGACGTGAGGCTAATGATAAGTTTAACACGTTGTGTTATTTTTTTCCAGCATCATTTGTCCTACTATTACATTTTAAACTATAGCCCGTAAACAAATTTAAAAAAAAATACTGCCAATGAACTAATACTTTTAACTGTCTGCCCACCACTAAACTTTTAACGTACTGCTCAGATCCTTAAAACTTTTTAACCTACTGCCCGTAACCTAACATTTTTAACCTACTCCTCGGATCCTAAACTTTTTAATCTACTGCCCGTAACCTAACATTTTCAACCTACTGCTCGTAACCTAACATTTTTAACATACTGCCCGTAACCTAACATTTTTAATATACTGCCCGTAACCTAACATTTTTAACCTACTGCCCGTAGCCTAACATTTTTAACACACTGCCTGTAACCTAACATTTTTAACCTTCAGCCCATAACTAACATTTTAACCTACTGCCCGTAACCTAACATTTTTAACCTACTGCCCGTAACCTAACATTTTTAACCTTCTGCCCATAACTAACGTTTTTAACATACTGCCCATAACTAGCATTTTAACCTACTGCCCGTAACCTAACATCTTTAACCTACTGCCCGTAACCTAACATTTTTAACCTACTGCCCGTAACCTAACATTTTTAACCTACTGCCCGTAACCTAACATTTTTAACCTACTGCCCGTAACCCAACCGCCCCCCCAACTCGTTACAAACCAGCGTGATGATGTGATTGTCTTGTGCTATGTTATCGTTTTGGCCAATTTTATTGACACAATTTTCCGCTTTAAAAAAAAAATTCGTTGATTTTCCTGTTCTTGTAACAAAGATGAAAGCAGCTGAGTCCAACTCCGAGCTGACGTAATAAAACGAGTTTCCTATCTGATCCTCCAAGATTCCATTCCTCCGGTTGCGTGTTTCTCTTCCTATCAATCCATGTTAAGCATATCTGACACATTTCCATCTCTCTAAATCTTTCTCCGCTTCTGTCGATTCCCCCCTCCCTTCCCCCCTCTATCTCTTTCTTTCTCTCTCTCTCTCTTTCTCTCTCTCTCTTTCATTCTCTTTCTCCCTCACTCTCTCTCTCTGTCTCTTTCTTCTCTCTGTCTCTTTCTCTCTCTCACCCTCTTTCTCTCTCTCCCTCTCTCTCGCTCTCTCCTCTCTCTTTCTCCCTCTCTCTCTCTCTTTTTCTCTCTCTGCCTCTTTCTTTCTCTCTCTCTCCCTTTCTCTCTCCCTCTCCCCCTCTCTCTCCTTCCCTCTCACTCCCTCTCTCACAATCTCCCCCCTCTCTCTCCCTCTCTCTCCCTCTCCCCTCTCTCTTTCTCTCTCTAACTCTCCTTTTCTCTCTCTCTTTATCCCTCACTCTCTCTCGCTCTCTCTCTCACTCTATCTCTGCCTGTTTCTTTCTCTCTCTCTTTCTCTCTCTCCCTCCCTCTCTCTCCCTCTCCCCCCTCTCTCTCCCCTTCTCTCTCTCCCCTCCCCTTCCCTCTCTCTCCCCCCTCTCTCTCTCTCTTTCTTCCTCTATCTATCGCTGTATCTGAATGTCAAACTTCTCATTGCTGTTTTTATCTTCCACCTTCTTCCCCCCTGTCTTCTAGTGACATCAATGTTACTCTGTTATGTCTCACTTCTCAATCTTTCATATCTATCTCCTAACTACTAATAACTAACACGCTATCTTTTCTCTCCCTCTCTCTCTCTCTTTCTCCCAATCTCTCTAAAGCTACTCTTTTACTTTTTCTCACTCTCTTACTTTCTCTCACTCTCATACTTTCTCTCACCTTCTCTCTCACTCCCTTTTTCACCCCCTCTCTACTCTCTCTCTCTCTTTGTCTCTTTCACTATTTCTCCCTCTGTCACCCACATAACCAATCCCTACCCCCCCCCCCCACACACACACCATTCCTCCCTCCACATAAATAAGGATGATGTTAGATTTCCTGTTTGATCCTGAAATCGATCACAGTTTTATTTCAAACGTGATTCATTTATTTTGTTGTAATTAGGTGCTTGTGTGTATGAGGGGCGGGTGACCAGAGGGAGGGGGGGTCCCATCAATAAATATGGAAATGAAGATCACAATCCAGAGAAACAGAAGGTAAATAATTATAATTAAAGAGAGGATGAATTCGAAAGAAACACTGTGTGGAGGGGGGGGGCGCACAATCTTTATGATCTCTGTGGTGCACAGCAGTTATAGATCGGTGGTGGTGCACAGCAGTTATAGATCGGTGGTGGTGCACATCATTAATAGATCGGTGGTGGTGCACAGCATTAATAGATCGGTGGGGTTGCACCCTTGCCCCTCATTAACCCCATTTCAGATTCATTATCATTGAATGCTCCGTAAATCTTCTCTCTTACTCTTCCCCCCCCCCCCCCCCACTTTTCCTTCTACACACTCGAATATTTTATTTCAGCTTGGCCTTAACCTCGCTATCACTGAAACAATTTTTTCGCCTAACTATCATGTATTTGATAAATATGACAGTACAGAAAGATTAGTATTTAAAACTTAAACTGAATGACAATGACCAACAAACAAGACAAAAAAAAATTTTTTAAATTATATTTAAAAATTATAAAAATAATAATATTATTGCAATAATAATAATAATACTAATAGTAGTTGTAAAATAATTTGAGTAACAATAATAATTAGAATGAGATGAAAAATATGATCAATAATTCAAACGATTTAAAGCTCTCTTTATATTCACGTCAACAAGAAAAAAAAATATATACATAAACAATGAATCATAAATATAATGACAACAACACAACAATGGTTATTATTTAAAATGTAATAGTAACAATGATAATGTTAGTAAAAAAAAAATAGTAATCACGACAGCAACAACAAAAATAGTTATAGTGATATTACAAATAATAATAATAAGAAGAAGAGTAACAATACTAACAACGATAAGAACAACAAGTAATATATATAATGAGATCAAGAAGAGCATAGGCCTACTAACAACAAAAAGAACAAAAATATAAATATATATTGAGAACAAAAAGATCTATTAGAGCCATAAAAGTAATAACAAATATAAACTCACGCCACATGTTTCCTTTAACTGGGCTTCTCTTCATCTTCACGTCGACATTATTTTAAAATCGATTTTTTTTTCAAAATCAATACTTCAGATCAAATTTATTACTCCGTTAAAAATCTTTTTTTTCCCCAAGCCCGTATTCCTCAGGTCTTCGTTGAGTTGTAATCCTCTTTCCGCTCCCCCCTCCACCCTGACCATCGGGAGCAGTTGTTGAGTAACCCATTACCTCTTGTCAATTTTCAATCCTCCAAGATTAAAACCGTTGGTTCGATTCAAGACTTTGGGGTATTTGGGGGGGGGGGGTAAAAAATAGTCCTCGTAACCAGACTAAACACGTTCAATTTCGTTAGCGCCCTCAATGGAATCTGATTTATTACGTAATTTAAGTTCAAGGTCGCCAAGATGGTATCAATGTTCATCGTGACGTCATAGAAAGGGGGGGGGGCAGAATTTCGACATCCGGGGAGTCACGATTTAGTGGGGGAAAGGAGAGTAGAGAAAATAAGGTGGGGTGGGGGGTCTATTTTTTAACATATGTTACGGGTCAACGTATTTTTAAAAAAATATTCCGTGGTTCGCGGCAAAGTTTAACTCTCTCAATCACACACTCACACACACGTACACACACACAGATACACACAGACAGACACTCACAAAAACTCACACTCAATCACTCACTCTCACTCTCTCTCTCTCTCTCTCTCTCTCTCTGTGTGTGTGTGTGTGTGTGTGTGTGTGTGTGTGCGCGCGCGCGTGTGCGTGTGTGTATGACGTCCTACTCATTGCGGAAAAGTGAAGTTACCTGTAAAGATTCAATCAATATACACCTATATCTGGAAGCAAGAAGCAGGTACGTGTGCATAGAAATTACCTGGAAACAATAGCTACCGTATATTCCACGCGAGGCTTAAAGTTTTTTTGTGACGTTGTCGGAAACTTAAGACATGAATGCTGGTAAGACCTCCCCCCACCCCAAAAAAAAAACCAAACAAACAAAAAACGCTGATTTTTTTAAAGCAATTTTTCTGAAAGAGTTATTTTGTGAGTTGTACGACTTCAAACTTCCCGTAAAGGCTCGTTTAGTTTCTCTCAATACATCACCCGTTTGATATCATTGTTTGGTGTCTCTCAATACATCACCTGTTTGATATCATTGTTTGGTGTCTCACAATACATCACCCGTTTGATATCATTGTTTAGTGTC
>MUZC01000751.1:78809-90048 GCA_002072015.1 Radix auricularia | reverse complement strand
TATAATACATCACCCGTTTGATATCATTGTTTGGTGTCTCACAATACATCACCTGTTTAATATCATTGTTTGGTGTCTCACAATACATCACCTGTTTGATATCATTGTTTGGTGTCTCACAATACATCACCTGTTTAATATCATTGTTTGGTGTCTCACAATACATCACCTGTTTGATATCATTATTTATGTAATTTAATCTGGTCAAAAGTCAGAAAAGTTATGTTGAATACGATGCACTGGTTCTCTTGGTAGAGTTTATTTTCCCCCTTATAAGTTATTGTTTGGAAAATGTAGTAGAACATGAGAAAAATACAGCTATTTGAAACACTCAGACAGGTGGTTCTTTTTTCATTGTAAGGCTATTTTTCCGGTAATCTGAGGTCTAGCGGAAATGTGTTTCTTGCATAGTTTTAGGAAACTACGCCAAAAAGCCAAAGATGATTTTACATTTGTGACCTTGGGCTCTGCACATGACGTCACCATCATGGAAGTTTGAGATAGCGTGTGAATGAGAAAAGCGGGGGGGGGGGGCGTAAAAATATAGGCATATCAGATTATACACGGGAGATGAAACATGTCTTTGAAACCAGACAGCAGCATCCAATATTAGAAAAAGAGATAAAACGGTT
This sequence comes from Radix auricularia, assembly GCA_002072015.1. NCBI lineage: Eukaryota > Metazoa > Mollusca > Gastropoda > Lymnaeidae > Radix > Radix auricularia. The sequence goes on along the minus strand of MUZC01000751.1, from coordinate 89,416 downwards.
TGTTGGGAAACACGGTAGTTGGGAGCGACGGATATGGGGCTCGTGTCCCCACGGGAGAAGGGAACCTGTAGCCGCCCTTAATCTTAGGGCTCGGATTTTGAGGTTGACAGTTGACCCATCACGGTTTGGAGGGAGGCCATAAGTGCAGTATTCCCCTCCCCCTTTTTCAGACCATGATGGCCTATTGGGGCAAGTAAAATAAGCGTTCACGCTTTATTGAGCCACGGCATCCGAGGGATTGTGCGGCTAGCTCACTACGACAGCCGCCTTTACTCTACCCAACCGATGGATGTCAGGTGCCGATACGAAGCTTAGTGAAGCTCGGGGACTTGTTCAGCATCGAGACTCGAACCTGCGACTCTTGGCGGTCTCGCTACAACGCCCGAGCGCGCTGCCGCTCGACCACCGCGCCCCGAGGCCATGGTAGACATTCCAAATCTTTATCTCTCTCACTCCCCCTCTCTCTCTTTCTCCTTCTCTCTCTATATATCTCTCCCCCTCTCTCTTTCTATGTCTCTCTCCCTCTCTCTCTTTCTTTCTCTAATGTATTGTCATTTATGCAGCTAGTATGATATGAATGTTTATTTAATTAATATATGTATTGTTATCTCCTTGTAAGTATCTACATACTTTTTGTTTGCTTCTATTCCATCTTTCTTTCTAAAAGTCCATTGAGTGTGAGGAAAAATAGTTTTAAAATAACCCACACACAATCTCGATTTACATAAATGTTTATCTTCATTTACGTTGAAATTTGTGTAAATGTATGTCCCAAGTCAATGTCCACAGCTCTAAAGTTGTGCATAGACATGGTGTTCTCCATACGACAGCTCCAGGAAAAACGCAGAGAGCAGCAGATGCCACTATACATTGCATTTGTAGACCTTACCAAAGCCTTCGACTTAGTCAGTCGCAACGGGCTATTCCAAATACTGGCAAAAATTGGATGTCCCCTTCACCTACTTGCCATCATCAGACAGTTCCATGAAAATATGCTTGGCACAGTGCAGTTCGATGGAGCTAAGTCAGAGGCATTCCCTGTCAGCAGCGGAGTTAAACAAGGTTGTGTACTCGCACCAACACTCTTCGCAATATTCTTCTCTGTACTTCTTCGATACGCATTCAAGGATAGCAGTGAGGGAATCTGGTTACATACCAGAGCTGATGGAGGCTCTTTTCAACACTGCCCGCCTCCGAGCCAAGACCAAAACGAAGGATGTCCTAATTCGAGAGCTACTATTTGCGGATGATGCGGCACTAACAGCACATACAGAATCTGGTTTGCAACAACTCGTGTCAAGCTTCTCCAATGCCTGCAAAGAATTTGGTCTGCAAATCAGCTTGAAAAAGACAAACATCATGGCCCAAGACACTCGACCTCCTCCTACCATAAATATCGATAATGAAAACTTGGAGGTTGTGGACAGCTTCACCTACTTGGGATCCAAGGTCTCAAATACACTGTCCATTGAAGAAGAAATAAACAGCAGAATTGGCAAGGCAGCCGCAACAATGGCTAAACTAAATAAGCGGGTCTGGCAAAACACCAAGCTAACGGAGAAAACCAAACTGTGCGTCTATCGAGCCTGTGTCATCAGTACACTACTATATGGGAGCGAGACATGGACCACTTATACATCACAAGAGCGTAAGCTTAACAGCTTCCATTTGAGATGCCTGCGCCACATCCTTGGTATTAAATCGCAAGACAAAGTGCCTAATAGTGAGGTCCTAACGCGTGCCAATACCCAAAGCATGTTCTCAATTCTTAGTGAAAGACGCCTGAGGTGGCTAGGACATGTCAAAAGAATGAGCCCCGGCCGCATCCCGAAGGACCTCCTATATGGTGAACTTGCTTCAGGAAAGAGGAAAACAGGTCGCCCACGCTTGCGATTTAAAGATGTCTGTCAAAGGGACATGAAAGCAGCCAAAATACATACATGTGACTGGGAGTGTAAGGCAGAAGACCGATCCACGTGGCGCACAGTTGTCAAAGAGGGCGTCATAGTAGCCGAGGAGCGAAGAATGGAGGAGGCTGCAGACAGAAGAGCTAGGAGAAAGGCCAAAACATTTGGAAGCACAGAACTCGTGTGTAAAAACTGTGGCAAAGACTGTCACTCAAGGATAGGACTGCACAGCCACTCGAGAAAATGCAACCCAACCCAACAGTGATGCACCATCGTCTCGCGAGACGGAAGGATGCCGGAACAAAGTTTTTTTAATTTCAGGGGGGGGGGGTAGAACGGGGCATGGCAAGTCAATTAGGTGTCTCAAGATTCGCATACGGATCAGCCATAGCATATCTATAACATAAAAACATTTTTTTTTAAAAATAGATCTTACAAAAACCTTTCGACATTGTATGCCTTCCAGAGGAAAAGCAGATGTAATGCAGTCCTCTAACGAACCTAAATACGAAGACATCTGAAAGCGACGTTGATGCGCGTGGGACATGGGCGGGGACTTGATGTCACTAGGGTGACAGGCAGGGGGAACGTGAAATCAAATTGTTGCAAATAAACTTCACTGTGTGGGAGGAAGAGGCTAAGAACAAGAAGTCGAAATGTCTGCCCCTTGATGGACAGGTGGATCAATTCCACCCAGGCTATTCGCTCTATTGCTGGACTGGTGGATCAATTCCACCTAGGCTATTAGCTCTATTGCTGGACTGGTGGATCAATTCCACCTAGGCTATTAGCTCTATTGCTGGACTGGTGGATCAATTCCATCTAGGCTATTAGCTCTATTGCTGGACTGGTGGATCAATTCCACCCAGGCTATTAGCTCTATTGCTGGACTGGTGGATCAATTCCACCCAGGCTATTCGCTCTATTGCTGGACAGGTGGATCAATTCCACCCAGGCTATTCGCTCTATTGCTGTACTGATGAATTAATGCCACCTTGGCTATTTGCCGTCTTTGCTTGTGGCTATTATCCAAATAAGTCCGCAAGCTGTTCGAGTGGTAACCATTCACTGAAATTAACGGCTGTGTGTTCAAAGAGAATTTAAGTTTTGGTGATTCTTTGATTCACACGATTATCTTTTCATAATAAGGATGAACGTGTGAACGTGTGAACGTGTGAAAGTAACTGTGCACTTTCAATAACCCATTATAGTCAGAGAGTCGTTTACCATCAAAGTTTTTATTTTTATGCATTTTTTGTTTCAGAAAAATCTTTTAACGAATGGAGAAAGTTTACATTCTAATATTTATTTCGAATTCTGGAATGGCTGGGTTTGGTGTTAAAACAAAATCTCTGATTACCTCTATTTTTCTTTTAAAATTATACTCTTTAATACCGTAAGGCAGAGGCATCCAAACATATGGCATGACATGCCATATTTCTTGATGTATTGGGATCTAAATATAGAAAAATCAAATTATGTATGTATGTTTGTTCTTTAAAGTAAGCTAACTAAAGCATCCATCCGATCACAATGAGATTTAAGGAAATTGTTGAGGATGCTTCGGGGATGTTTTTTTTTATATAAAAACGTTGAACATTGACACTCATGGCGGGGGGGGGGCAAAATGTCTTTTTCCTTTATATAAGATACATAAAAAAATTAAGCGTCAACGATTGGGAAAATGGATTGATCTTGACCAAAGTTGGAACATACAAATTTGATAGCCACTATTAAAAACTTACGGGGCATTGATCTACTAATGTCCATTCCTTCGAGGCCTGGGGCCTAACACCCTTTTAATACTTCTGCAAAAGTTTCTGGTATAATTGTTTTTAAAATGTAGCACTGATTTCTTTGAATTTGTACCTTGTTTCTGAGATCGTTTCAACGCACGATGGGTCTGCTAGTAATGTTATAAAAATCACATAAGTTGAGAAGTTTTTATTGCAAAATTTTAAAGTGAAGACTGAGATCTTGAATTCAGTAAATATATGAGGTCAAGCTTAAAGTCACTGGATTTGATACGCATGATATCACGCATGTGAGAGTCAAATATTCTCGTCCTCACACGGTTCTTGTTGAAATTGAATTTAAATTCATAACTGAAAATGTCTGATCACACAAGTATGTCGAGCCACACAAGCTGAGCAGTTTTCTTAGGAAATGTTCGAATCTCATTGAATCTCTCTTTACCCAGCTGACTAAAAGTCAATGAGAGAAGGCTGTTGTTGTCTGATGCGACATTCAGCGTCCGTTAGCAGCTCAATGAGCTCCAGCTGCAGATTGCCAGGTGTATTATCAGGCTCAATAGAGAAAGCTGAAGAAATAAAAAAAAATTAAAAAAAACATGATTTACTCTTTAATAGTTGAAAAGTCCTGGGAGCGTCTTTAAAACTCATCAGCCACGGATGTGCTATCTGCAACAAACCTATACATTATTATTTCATTGAAGCCTCTTTCTGGAAAACGTTTCATGATTTCAAGTAGTGCGGGAAAATGTGTGGTATTAGGCTGCATTTGAAACAATTGCCTTTGAAAAATTTGCACTTTGTTCCCAAAAGGCCTTGATATATGAATATATTTGGCATACCACTGAATTGTCCCCTTGAATATGTGTGTTAAGAACGTTTAGATGGCTTGTCACATAACAAAAAATGCCAAATCTGCCAGCCAAGCAGTATAAGAAAGTTCTAGAATTGGGACGTGTTGGTCGAGAGGTAGCGCTCTCGACTGTCATACCGATGGTCACGGGTTCGAATCCACACGAAGGTGAGGATTTGTTCTCGCGGCCTGAGGAGTCCCCGAGTCACCCAGCTCCGAATGGGTACCTAACTAGACAATAGTTAGGCGGCTGGGGTAATGCGTGGAACCCCTATAGCCGTGGCCTGTGACCGCTGCATCACTTGCCAACAGATCATCTCTCATGGTCTGTGGACGCAATTATCTTCTGCATAGAAGGAGCGTCTGTATATCTAAGATAGAATTGGTTGATCTTTAACTTCCATGTTTTTTCCCCATTTCATTTTGTAAGTGTGTAGAAGTGTTAAAGTGCTGTCCCCCCCCCCCCGACTAAGCCACCTTATAACGTTGTGATACACAACATCTTTGTATTCTCCTTTGATACCAAGAAGATACGCTGAAACTGGCGGTGAAACGGGACTTTGTAGGGAATATAGTTTATAACCGTTATCACTGGCTTAAGAACACGATCACATCTAAGGAGTTTTACACAAAGAACTTGTTGGGGAATGATACAGTGAAGTATTAAACCTTCCCCGGCCTCTTCGCTGACTTTGATACACAGACCGGTTTTGCTAATCTACTGTGCTCACCGGTCATAGCAGGGACACCATCAGTGATAAATACAGAGATTGTTGACTTGGTAATTTAACTTCATTGACATCAGAAAGAGAAGCAACCAATTTTGTTCCACTTGTTTGGTTTCTAAGGCTGAAAGTCTAGTAATTAATAAATTATACAATTTTAGGGGCCGTCCATGAAACACGTCACGCTATTTTTGACCATTTTAAACTCCTCCCTGTCAGAAACTGTCACAAATCTCGGACCCCCCCCCCCGCCCCCAAAGAACGTCACACTTTCGTACACATTTTTTTAGTAACAAAATATTTATAATTTAACATAAAAATCCGTGACGTCACACATGGCTGGACACCCCCTCCCCCGTCACAAACTGTCACACTTTCTTAAACCTCTCCTCCCCTCTAGAGCGTAACGTACTTTATGGACGGCCACTTATCTATTTCGCCATCATTTTAAGTACTCAAAACAGTTTAAAATAAAAAAAAATTAAAATTAAAAAATAATTTTAAAAAAAATAAATAAATAAAAGACTTTTCTTATAAATATAATGTTATCATAAAAATAATACGTCAGTCAATAAATTCACATGAGGCCGTGAACCAATTAAAATTGTTTCGAGGGCCGGAAGGTTAAGAGTTTATAACACTCTCTTATTCCTTTATTTTGAAATTTCGAGTTTAAACAATCATTCTGACTAACTAGAGCATTGGTCCACTATTAAAATGATTTGTAAAAAAAATTATTTAAAAAAAAAATAATTCAGTTCTATATCATTCTGAGCATTTCTGTTTTTGGTGAGTTCTATGTCCATACCTATTTAATGCACCAAAGCACACTGGTGTGTAGTGTTAGGGGAAGTTATTTTCAGGTTGATACACCTGCTGTATCTGTGTAACGCTCATTATCGCCTATTCTTGCTAAATATCAGTATTGGTATTGTGTTTCAAAGTTCAAAAATTAAATTACATTTAAACTTCAAGTGCCTTTGTTCTAGTGCATACAAATAAAGATGACAATATGCCCTGAATTTTCAAAACATGTTTAGAAACGAGACGATTCAAATAATTTATAATTCTTTTTTTTTTTTTTAAATAATTTTGTTGGGAAAGTGTTTTATTCATTTCAATCACAAGACATATATATAACATGTTTTATATTGTAAAATATATTTCAGTTTTTAAAAAAGATTATATAATAAATGCTTTCAGTTATTTGTTTGAAAATTTTTTAAATATGCTAGAAGACACAAAGATATGTGTCGACTTGTTAAAAATATACTTTTTCAAAACAATAACAAGAAATAAGCATTTAAAAAAAACATACATACAAACAACTTCTTTCATACATCGTTTACATTTTTTTAATGCACGTTTCTCACAATAACTAAATAAGTATTAAGCAATAAGAGATTATCTTTTTGTGTGTAAAATTGGTAGCAATGACTTCAATGATTTACCATGACAATGGCAGGTAATATCAACATCATAAGTTTGATGTGTTAGTTAAGCGTATTAAAGTTGAATTTACAGCATATATACCTGAAATGTAAAGTTAATTTGACACTACGATTATTGTAACCAAATTTTCATCATTGGTTTCAACATTTGCACATAAAATGCATACATTTTCCGTAAAATATTTGATTTAAAAACACATTTTGAATAAATAGACCTACTTTGTATTTACACATATATAAACATATAATTTATATGCGCCCGTGTATATGAATATCATTTGTAAGTACACGTATATTAACATCACTTGTATGTAAAAGTAAAGTTTTCTAACAGTTGATTTGGGCTGATTTGTTCAGGTATGTAGTAATTTGTATCACAAAAGGACCGTAGGTTGACAATGTACCTTAAATAAAACCCATAATCCCAAGAGGTAATTTAGATGTGACAATTTAAAATGACCTGTTACGTAATGGAGTCATATACGATGAAACAAGCTCAATGGGTAAAACATTTCAATTGTATGAGGAGGAGGAGGAGGATTTGTGAGTGTCTTATCTTATCTGTTACAGACGCACCTGCTATACAGAAGATTATTGCGTCCTTCGTAGGAGGGGGGGAGATTATCTATCTAAAGGCTTGAGATTTGTTTTATCTGGAGAAGGAGAGGGGGAATGTGTTTATCTGGTGGAAGTAGGGCAATTATTTGAAAACGGTCAGGGCTAAAGGAGAAGGGATGAACATGGGATTTACAACCGAGCGACCCGTAAAAATCTTGTAAATACCGTATGCAAGATTTGATTGACAGCTCCAGAGCCTCGAAGAAATGCGTGAAGACGTAATGGAGAAATGATTATTCAAATTTAAATATAGTTTTTGTTAAGTGAATTTCTTTTTTCGTTGGATATTGGGGAGGAAAACGCTGTTCCCTGGATTCGCCTCTGTCTGAAAACATTTGACCTTAAGGTAAATCAAGACGAGATTTCATTTTCTGATCTCTTTTATTAGATTTCGGCAAGTGGTCTCACCGAAGTCAGACACGCCCACCAACTTTCAGTGAGCTGTGTGTGATTACTTTTCCATCTTTCGAGAGTAAACTGATAAATATCGACTCAAGGGGACATGACGGCGTGACCCTGAGTCCAAATATAACAATAAAAGATTCATTGTCTGAGCATATTTTTTTTACAATTAAGTTTTTTACAAAAGAAAAAGGATCACGAAATGTTAAGATAGTTTGAGTCATTTTGTTAGTGTACCATATTTTAAATAAATACTTAATGAAATATCCTCTTTAGAATTTATTAATTTTTTATGTGTTATTACTATTTTTATGTGTAAGAAGAGGCGATTTGAAAGTAATGAACAGTAGTAAACAATCTATAGATCTAGTTATCTAAACAATTATTTATAACACAAAATGCAGCTCGTGCAATAAAGTAAGCAAACTTTAAATTAATCTAATGCGCTTTTTTGTTTAAATTTACGGGACATATTTTTTTCCATCATAGATTTTAATACGTTGAAATAAATTATAAATAAATTAATTTAAAAAACGCCCAAAATTGTTATTGTTGAGAATTTTCACACAATAAACAACAGTAAATGATATTGGTAGAAAGTTAGTGTTAAAATATACATATTGTCTTTTTTTATATATATATTAGCTAATCTTCATATATTAGAATTACATGCTGATTTTATTGATGCAAACAGAATTTACAAAGTAACCAGAGCAGTATAAATAAGAATCACAAACATCAACTTTTTAATTTATATTTCTTTTAAATACCAACAACAACAATAAAAACATACACACACTCACACACAAAACACGTGAGGATATCACATGTCAAATATAAGCATTATGCCCACCCCTTCACACAAAACTAGTATACGCCCTCCTGACAGAACCCATGTGCTGCCAGGACAGGGGTTTCAAAACTTTTCTGCCGGAGAGCCGCATAAACTGTCAAACAGCAGTTTTGGGGCCGACATCTAATCCTTAAGTTTTGTGGTAAACTACAGCTAATCTTTTTGGGGGATTAAAATGTCCCCAGGGGCCGGATGACAGGGCCCCGCGGCCGCATCTGGCCCGCGGGCCGTAGTTTTGAGACACCTGTCCTAGACAATCAACACATCCCAGGGGACTACTGGACATACGATCAACATGGCAAGACGGTCAGGTTTCTATAACAAGTAACACAATTTCCCCCCTTCTTTTTAATCAAGAAGAAATTCTTCAAAAACCGGAAGCATGGCAGAAGCATTTTTTTTCGTTCCGTCGAACCAATATGGTGACATATGTTGTAGAAGCCGTTGTTTAAAACTGGTCAAAAGCCAGAGGGAATCTTTCAGGATAAAATGTTTCCGTTAGAGAAAGACTGCACGATATTTTAAAAAAAATAAATTAACACCACATTGTCATAAGTTTTTGATTGTATCAACGGTAACATTATAACAGTCGGGCCGCTATCTCAAAAATGAGATTCACTGCGGCTGAATGAAAAAAGTTGAGGATTTCGCCTCTGTTGATCTCTTCACCGAGAAAGATGAAAAACACATTGGCTGACGATTCGCCATCTTCGTTGCAACACCAAGTAAAGAATGATAACTCTGGGGGACAGGTTAAGTCACACTGTATGTGGTGCTCCAAAGACAGCACAGTCTCCAAACATCTGGCGTAGCAGATTCTCTTTATCACAAATATGTCCAGCAAAGCATCATTTCCAAAATAACAATATGTCTAGGACAGCACAGCCTGCGGTTTTCTGGAAAAAGCACAATCTGCAGGTGTACAGAACAGCACAGTCTCAAATTGTCTAGGACAGCATATTCTCCAGGTATCTTGGACAGCACAGCCTTCATGGGACGAGGACAGTGTCCGCTCCTTTCAGGTTTCTAGGGCATCGCTATCTCATGTGTCTAGGACAGCCCAATCTTTTGGTGTCTAGGACAGCTCAGTCTCCAGATGTCTATGACAGCACATTCTCAAGATGTCTATGACAGCACAGTCTCAAGATATCTAGGACAGCACAGTCTCAAGATGTCTATGACAGCACAGTCTCCAGATGTCTAAGACAGCACATTCTCCGGGTGTCTAGGACAGCACAGTCTCCACACTGCCCACCCCGCTGTCATCGCTACACCTGTACCTCACCGTCATCACTAGCCCGTGGCGCGTCCTCTTGGACCGCCTGCAGCACAAGTTCTTGAAGGCCCGCCTGAATCCGTTGCTAAGGAAGCAGTACAGTATGGGGTTGATGCTGGAATTGGACAGGCCCACGAGCTGGGTCAGCGGGTACACGAAGGAAATGACCACGCCGACGTGGCTGCTGTGCACGTTGAAGTCCAGCCAAATGTTGACCACGTAGTACGGGAACCAGGAGCAGGCGAAGAGAACGACCAGCAGGACGAGCGTGCGCACCGTCTTCCGTCTCTGTACGAGCAGGCGGTCGACCTGCGGGAACATGAAACTCTGCTTCCGGACGTTGTCGAAGATCTCTCGGTTCTTGGACCAGAGCGCCATTGAGATCTTCAGATACAGCAGGGACATCATCGTCAGGGGAAACAGGAAGAGCAGGACGAAGATGACCAGGTTGTAGACTTGCCTCGGCATCAGCTTGGGCCAGTCCTCATGGCAGGCCCGCGCCGTGTAGACGCCGGGCACCCCGTAGGTGGTCAGCGTGTTGATGAAGAGGAGCGGGCTGAACGCGCAGCAGCTGAGGAGCCAGATGGCGGCGAGCATGACGTGGACGCGAGTCCTGGAGAAGAGGATCTTGGCGCGCAGCGGGATGTGGATGGCGAAGTAGCGGTTGACCGTGATGGACAGCATGGACAGGACGCTGACCCCGACCGACGTGCTCTGCAGGAAGGGCGTCACCCGGCACAGGGTCTCACCGTATACCCAGTCCCTGGGGGA
>MUZC01000751.1:65867-78240 GCA_002072015.1 Radix auricularia | reverse complement strand
TCTACCTAACCAAAATTTGGTCTCTCTACCTAACCAAAATTTGGTCTCTCTACCTAACCAAAATTTGGTCTCTCTACCTAACCAAAATTTGGTCTCTCTACCTAACCAAAAGTTGGTCTTTCTACCTAACCAAAATTTGGTCTTTCTACCTAACCCCCCCCCCCACGTTTATCTGAGGAAGTAGGGGAAATAACTCGGCGGACGTCAACTCTGAGGAAACTTTCCGACAGGATGCCACCCTTAGGTTGTTCCCATTTCTTACTTTCTATCTAGCGACAGTCAATGGACCATTGACTCGTATTCTCGCCAGGTTGGCGCCGACGTTGTAGTGAGTCGAAGGAGGAAATCCACCCCTCCTTTTTTTGAGGTAAATTTTCGTGGAAGGCACCTCCGACCGACTTCCTTGAAGGCCAGGTGCCCCCCCCCCACTTAGAGGACACCACCCGGGGTTGTCTACTACCTTTTAGTTTCAAGGGGGCTGAGCTTGCTTGGAGAATTTCCAGGGAAGACCTATTAAGAGCCTTATGCTCAGCGCTGCTGACGCCATTAACATATAAGATCTGATGATAATTAAATCCCGCCTCATAATGTATACGACTGCTTCTATTCTGACCTCACAATTTTCATAATTGTTAATAAATCTAACATCATAATTTTTATGATTGTGGATAAATATGTCATAAGTTCTATAATTGTAAATAAATCTGATGTCATAATTTATAGGCCACGAGTTGAACATTAAAAGTAATTCAACCCGTGACCTTGAAAATACGAATGTGTGACAACTAAGTTTTATTTATAAAAAATAATAAAGTTGAAGTAAGCGCGATGCAGGAAACACGGGAGCGCTTTCAACTTAAGTACGCACCCATATTTATACCACATTTCAAAGAGAATTCTCTCAAATTCCCGATTTATTTCGAACATTAGAGATCAAGTGCGTAACTTGAAGCGCATGCTGCAATATCCGCTAGAAAAGCTTTGCTTTCACACAAAGTACACAAATAATCTCTACACCAAAGAGAATTTAATTAAACATAACTCAACCTACTTGGGATCCAAGGTCTCCAATACACTGTCCATTGAAGAAGAAATAAACATCAGAATTGGCAAGGCAGCCGCAACAATGGCTAAACTAAATAAGCGGGTCTGNCCCCCCCCCCCACTTAGAGGACACCACCCGGGGTTGTCTACTACCTTTTAGTTTCAAGGGGGCTGAGCTTGCTTGGAGAATTTCCAGGGAAGACCTATTAAGAGCCTTATGCTCAGCGCTGCTGACGCCATTAACATATAAGATCTGATGATAATTAAATCCCGCCTCATAATGTATACGACTGCTTCTATTCTGACCTCACAATTTTCATAATTGTTAATAAATCTAACATCATAATTTTTATGATTGTGGATAAATATGTCATAAGTTCTATAATTGTAAATAAATCTGATGTCATAATTTATAGGCCACGAGTTGAACATTAAAAGTAATTCAACCCGTGACCTTGAAAATACGAATGTGTGACAACTAAGTTTTATTTATAAAAAATAATAAAGTTGAAGTAAGCGCGATGCAGGAAACACGGGAGCGCTTTCAACTTAAGTACGCACCCATATTTATACCACATTTCAAAGAGAATTCTCTCAAATTCCCGATTTATTTCGAACATTAGAGATCAAGTGCGTAACTTGAAGCGCATGCTGCAATATCCGCTAGAAAAGCTTTGCTTTCACACAAAGTACACAAATAATCTCTACACCAAAGAGAATTTAATTAAACATAACTCAACGCAATGAAACATTAAATAAAAATGAAATATAACACCGTTTATAAATTAGACCTGATAATTTGAGGATCGTTGATAAATTTGATGTCATAACTTACGAGCTGTTAATAAATATGACCCCGAGTTTAAGTCTGTGAAACGTCTACAACAACAAATGGTGGAAGACGTTGAAGTGCTGGAGATTGCGTTTTTGTCCAAGTGTGTAAGCGCTGTTACTATGGTGACATGAAAGGCACTGACAGCTTCTTACAAAAAAAAAGAGTTGCCCAACCAGACGCTAAAATCGTGTTTCATCTTGTTGAACAATTCAAGCTGGCCAACAAACATCGGCAGACTCTCATTTCTACACGACTCATGGTCTGTTTGTTAATTCTCGTTTCTGCTAAACTGTGTCACAACTTCCTTTCTGACTCATGCCCTTCCTATCTTACTGAACTTTTGTCGGTCTACTCACTAAGTCGTCAGCTACGCTCTTCAGCAGATGCACGCATTCTCTGTGTTCCTAAGACAAGAACTAAAACATTTGGCGAAAGGATATTCTCTTTTTTTTTTTTTGAAGCCAAACAATGGAATTCTCTTCCATTACACATCCGTAGTATTTTAACTGCTTAGTCCTTCAAGACTGCACTTAAGACACATCTTTTCAAAATTTATTTTGAAAATTAATGAAACAACATTTCTTTTAATGATTAGCTGATGTATAACGTATTGTCATTTATGTAGTTAGTATGATATGAATGTCTATTTAATTAATAAATGTGTTGTTATCTCGATGTAAAGCGCTGTGAGCCCTGCTCCTAGCTGGGATGCAGCGCTATGTAAATATTATATTATTATTATTATTATTATACACATGATCTGTTTGCCAATACTCAGTTATACTATAAACATTTTATGTTTGTTAACTCTCAATTCTATATACTCGTGTTTTCTGTTTGTTTGTTGTTGTTGTTGTTTTTTGGTTTTTTTTTTGTTAATTCTCAATTCTCTATAATTGTGTTTTCTTTTGTTAACTCTCATTTCTAGTATTAAAATGTTTTGCTGTCTTAAACTGAATGTTCTATGGAAATTGAATGATTAGAAACAAAACCAAATAAATGACAAATAATTTTCCAACACTTAAGTCTTCGTCTTAGATCTCTGTCATCGTCTGTCAAGACTCACAAATGAAAGTATAACACAATGAACTGCGTGAGACCTGGACTCATCTCTATAAGTCCGGAGTTTGATACGAGATAGAGAAGCGGCGTCAGTGACAGAATTTCTCCTTCGTTACGTCACCCACGGTCCACTTCCGCGTCTATAGACTATGTATAGGGCATCACTCAGTCACGGGGAATTAGAAGGTCTTCTATGGGTCGACAAAAAGGTCACAAACGAACAACATTACTCAGGACGATAATGTCACCCGAGTACAATATGACAATGTCACCCGAGTACAATATGACAATGTCACCCCAGTACAATATGACAATGTCACCCCAGTACAATATGACAATGTCACCCAAGTATAATATGACAATGTCACCCCAGTACAATATGACAATGTCACCCCAGTACAATATGACAATGTCACCCCAGTACAATCTGACAATGTCACCCCGGTACAATATGACAATGTCAACCAAGTATAATATAACAATGTCACCCCGGTACAATATGACAATGTCACCCAAGTATAATATGACAATGTCACCCCAGTACAATATGACAATGTCACCCAAGTATAATATGACAATGTCACCCGAGTACAATATGACAATGTCACCCCAGTACAATATGACAATGTAACCCCAGTACAATATGACAATGTCACCCCAGTACAATATGACAATGTCACCCCAGTACAATATGACAATGTCACCCCAGTACAATATGACAATGTCACCCCGGTACAATATGACAATGTCACCCCAGTACAATATGACAATGTCACCCGAGTACAATATGACAATGTCACCCGAGTACAATATGACAATGTCACCCCGGTACAATATGACAATGTCACCCCGGTACAATATGACAATGTCACCCCAGTACAATCTGACAATGTCACCCAAGTATAATATGACAATGTCACCCAAATATAATAGGACAATGTCACTCCAGTACAATATGACAATGTCACCCCAGTACAATATGGCAATGTCACCCCAGTACAATCTGACAATGTCACCCCAGTACAATCTGACAATGTCACCCAAGTATAATATGACAATGTCACCCAAATATAATATGACAATGTCACCCCAGTACAATATGACAATGTCACTCCAGTACAATATGACAATGTCACCCCAGTACAATAATGGCAATGTCACCCCAGTACAATCTGACAATGTCACCCAAGTATAATATGACAATGTCACCCCGGTACAATCTGACAATGTCACCCAAGTATAATATGACAATGTCACCCCAGTACAATATGGCAATGACATAACAAAATGACATGGTAGAATGCACAGATAAACAAGATCAGGAAAAAAAGAAATTTTCTGTATAGAAGCATCGCCTGTAACATAAGATGAGATAAAACTAGAAAATATAAAAATTGTATTTCGGTATTTTGGACAATACACTTACATTACTGCAGTAGTTTGTTCAATATGGTAACATTACAGTTGTAGTTTTATTTATTATTGTTACATTACTACTGTAGTTTGTTCAATATGGATACAATACTGCTGTAGTTTGTTTAATACGTTTAAACTACTACTGTAGTTTGTTTAATATGGTAACATTACTGCTGAAGTTTGTTCAATATGGTTACATTACTGCTGTAGTTTGTTTAATATGGTTACATTACTGCTGTAGTTTGTTTAATATGGTTAACATTACTACTGTAGTTTGTTTAATATGGTTACATTACTGCTGAAGTTTGTTCAATATGGTTACATTACTGCTGTAGTTTGTTTAATATGGTTACATTACTGCTGTAGTTTGTTTAATATGGTAACATTACTGCTGAAGTTTGTTCAATATGGTTACATTACTGCTGTAGTTTGTTTAATATGGTTACATTACTGCTGTAGTTTGTTTAATATGGTTAACATTACTACTGTAGTTTTTTATAATATGCCTACATTACTGCTGAAGTTTGTTTTTAATATGGTTAACATTACAGTTGTAGTTTGTTCAATATGGTTACATTACTGCAGCACTTTGTTTCTCGCCGTCTCTCGGAGGGGGGAGGTCAGTGACCTTTGCCCGCTCCCCCCCTCCATTACAGTAATGCTCGCTAAACAAATCTGTGATAATCTTTACATCAACGATAATTGTGTAGGCCCCCTGCAGATAAAACGTTTCCCCACACAATCACAGCATCACGTTTCTATATTTTATGAGTGGTCCTCCATCACTGCAGATTGGTTGTCGAGGTTAATATCCTGCATGTCCAGTGGAATTTCGCCTCCCTGAAGATTTGTCGTTCTGGTACCTATACCATTGATTGTCCATGATTGGCGCACAAACTTTTAGTTTTGTAGACATGAGAGATTGAAATCAAATCTAAGTGTGTGGGAATTATATTTTTTTTCCCTTTCTAGTGCATTGGAATAAAATTGTGTTTATTTCAATCTTGTTTAAAAACAATTTTTTTTTTTTTTTTAAATTTCAAATCAAACATCCATTAAATAGACTTTAATCATAGCAACATTCGAATTTAATGATAACCTACAATACGCACAGACGCGCAAATTGGGACAGACCATTTCCTCAAGTTGTCTTTTATTTTTTCACTGTAACCCCATCAAAATCATTTATTTACAACATCTTATTACAGAGCTAAAAATCAGTTACGGCCCCTGGGTTCTTGGCCAAGTCTAAATATAGCCATTTAATTGGTACAGAAGAAGTTTCGCCATTCCTCCGTTCCCTCAGAGCAACATCTCATATCGTCTCTAAAAGCTGTAGAAGCTTTCTCATAAAGTTGTCACGTTTTTAGTTCTAAACGGAGCTCTATTAAGGCACATTAGATCCAGCTTTCTCATAAAGTCGTCACATTTTTATCTCCAAACGGAGCTCTATCAAGGCACATTAGATCCAAGTTCAATGTCTCTTTGATTAGGCTTGGAGGTCAAATAAAAACATCCGGAACTAAGACAGTCAAACTGTTGCGTTTTTTTTAAAAACACATTTAATAAACATTTTAGTGGGCATCTAAATATCTTCATTGGGGTTATAGGTTCTATAGGGTAAAAAAGGAGTAAAAATAATTTGGGATTAAAGTTTTGAGGTTTGTTAGAGTAAATGAATGTGCAAACTTGTGTTGGTTGTCATTTTACTGTTGATTTGATCATATTTATCTCATCGGAAAGTAATTTTTCATTTTTAAGCAATGTCTTGCAAAATTAAACTTCATAAAAAAAAATTAAATCGTTTAAAAAACATCTTGTTGTTATTTTCTTTTTATTTACCTTAAATCTTAACAAAAAGTTTTAAAGTGTGTTTGTGTGTATGATGTGGGGAGGTGTAAGGGGGGGGGGGCTAGTGTAAGACGTTTGAGTGGATGCGTTGTCATAGGAACGGAGACTTGCCAAATTGCTTGTGAATATAAAACATTTACGAGTAGCTCATAAAGTGAACATGTCAAATGGATTTAAAAAAAAAAAATTAATGAAATCCAATGATTTGATGTAAACAAGGACTGAAATACTGATATTAAATCCGGGTATTAATTATTAACACACCTGCATAAAAAACCGGACTCGTTAAAATCGAATCATATCGGAGTGATCTAATGTTCTCTGTTATTCGCCAGTAAATGAGGAAAATATTATGACCATTAAATCATTTTTTAAAATCAGTTTAAACTTAACGTGAATTAAGAAATCAGTACGATAAATCTCCAGGTATTGCGCAATACAGTTTTCGATTACTGCTGTAAATGAAATTATTCTAAAAATATCAACAGTGCACTTTTTTTCTTTTTTTAAATGAGTTGCTGTAGGCTGGTGTGTTATATAAGTGTGTGTAAACTTGTGGGCTGGTGTGTTATATAAGTGTGTGTAAATTTGTTGTAGGCCGGTGTGCTATTTAAGTGTGTGTAAACTTGTTGTAGGCTGGTGGGTTATTTAAGTGTGTGTAAACTTGTTGTAGGCTGGTGTGTTATTTAAGAGTATGTAAACTTTAGGGTGCGTAATGAAAGTGGGCGGTGCGCAACATTAGCAAAGGAGTCGAGCAGTTGGTTGTAAAGAACGTTACTTAAGTTACTTAAATGTGTTGTTGTTTTTTCAAGTATAACTTTACTACATCAGAAGGGCATATATTGCTACCGCCATGTTAGTAGATGCTGTCATCAGGTATTGTCACATCCATGTTTGTAGATGTTATGTACATGTATTGTAACAGCCATGTTACGTAAATGTTATGTTCATGTCTTGTCACAAGGGTAACTATTTCTGTAATAGAATTAATTGGCGGTAATTTAAATTTTCACCTATTTTTTTAAAAAAGGGGAAATCCTTGGGCTAAAATGATTGAACCTGCAGATGCTATCTATCCCCATAATGAAATAAACATGCATGAAAATAACGCAGGTAGATTTGTTATCAGAATTTTAAAAATGTAACTCCAGTCTCCATCATTGAAGAGTGACATCTTGGTGTGGCTGGTTGACAAAATATCTCTGTCGCCAGTCGCCAGACATCTGGCTGGAAGCTGACGGAAACTCCGCATCCATTGGAACTGAGGTGCCGGGTACACAAATGTCGGCTAGAAAGAACCTCAGAATGTCTTGTTAGCTAAGAATTGTGCATCACGTTTTGAGTCGCAGCAGTTGTGAAGTCAAAGCAATTTGTGGTTTTTCAAACTTGTTTTTTCATTCTCTTCAGGCCGGCTTAAAAATAAATTTAGAATAAAATCACGAGATTTTAGTTTTTAAATTTACGTCACACATCAGATTCAGGTCACGTGGTCTTATTTACATCTCACACACACACTGTGATGATAAACCAGGGGTCGGCGAACTGTTGAGCAAATTAACCCAACATTAAAAATTCTATGATGGCGTTACCCCCAAGATGTGCATTACTAATGACAGCAGTGGTCTCATGAGCTAATTGGCAAATAATTTACTCTCATGTTTAGGAGGCGTTTTTCTGGTTCATGGGGCCGTTCATAAATGCCGTCACGTGCCTGGGGGCGAGGGGGTCAGGCATTAGTGATGATGTGTTTCTAGGGGGAGAGGGTGTTTAAGAAATGTGACATCACATTAAAACCGCTACTTTAAATAAATGTTTCACTTAAATATTTGATTGCTTTCTATTTATTTAATGATTTTTTTTTACAGAGCTTTCGATATTTGAGTGCAGTATTATACAAATTTTTTTTAAAAGTAATTAGCAACTTGCTAATTTTCAATTACAAGATACTGCTTTGGGGGAGAAGTATTTTCAAAGCTTTGTGATGTCATATTTGAGGAGGGTCTTAGTTTTGTGACAAAGCGTGACTAGGGGGAGAAAGTTGGGGGGGGGGGGGGGAATCGTCAAAAATCGCGTGACGTCGTTTATGGGCGGCGGCGGCCCCAATTGGTGGGCTTAACCTCCGAGCATGAACGTAGACATGACGTTTTTCAATTTTTACCTTTATGGGGTATTTTACTCCCACCTTTGCAATAAACGAATATTTGAATTGTTTTCCAAATGAAGTTTTTAAAAGTTATTTTAAAATTTATCCGTTAAAAAATGTACACGTAGATTAAACTTTTTCCAGTCAGGAGAAGTTTCTTCTTTAAATGAGTTATTATTATTATCATTATTGTTGCTATCAATACTGTTCTTTATTTGAGTCGAATGCACTCACATGAGTAAATTAAAATGGATATGAAATATTTACTGGTTTTCCCCAAGACCAGGAAGTGTATGACACTTTCTTTCCATTTAATATTATTGTTTATTTTTTTAAAATATTTCTATTTTGGTTTTTAAAACTGAATTTCCTCTAGAAATTTTGACGCTCAATTGTACTTTGGTTACAGACACAACCCGCCCCCCCCCCCATTTTTCCATTAGAGAAAGCCCCTGGTCTAAGATTACAGACCATGTTTGCTTACTTTTCGAAAGAGTTTTTGCTCAATTATCCTCTTCTTCACAGAGGCATCCACGCCCTCTAGGCAAATAAAGGCTTCGATCTGACGAAAATTTAAACATTCTTCATCCAAACCGGCAAACCCGGTCACGTGACGCCCACATCTTATAAATAAAAAAAAATTGTTTGCCCCAAATTTCGGTGATGGGTTTACTTTTTTATTTCTCTTCTAATTCTACACAAGGAAAGTTTGCATGAATTCAGAGCTGTTATTTCTTGTGCCCTTTGGAATATAATTAACCATTCCTTTTGAATGGACGCACACACATACTTCTCTAGAAAAGTTTTGTCAAGTCTCCGCCGGTTTCTAACATTTGCAGGGTCCTATGAGGTTTAGTATGCGAAACGGATTGCGCGGGGTCTTGTTTTTTTTTCAGGGATAAGGATAATAAGCAGGCTTGGCCATGGGGCATATTTTTCTGTCCCATCCCATCCCATCCCATGGCAGTTTATGCCTGTCCCATCCCATCCCATGGGGAAAACATTCCCATGGACAAGCCTGAAAGTGAAAATTAATATAGGCGGAATCTATGGAAGTACAGGATCCACTGCAGCAGCAAAGGTTGCAGTGACCTAAGGCCATCCTTGTCTCAAGTTGACCGCCCATTGTCTTTGATAGGGACCATGATCAGTAAACATTGGCGTTGACCTGATCAGTAAACATTGGCGTTGACCTGATCAGTAAACAATTGGCGTTGACCTGATCAGTAAACATTGGCGTTGACCTGATCAGTAAACATTGGCGTTGACCTGATCAGTAAACATTGGCGTCGACCTGATCAGTAAACATTGGCGTTGACCTGATCAGTAAACATTGGCGTCGACAGCTCCCTTTAAAATAGAACGTCTCACTGAAAGCGACAATTTGATAAAAAATCATGTTAAGCCTGGTCCCTATTGGAATTCAGGACGTGTTAGCGCATTTTCGTATTATGTATTAGTACTTATGTTAGATATCAGCATTATGTAGTTATCAGTAATTGTGTTTAGATTTTAGACATATTTTTATGAATTTTCTTGTGTAATGAATATACCTGACATTTTTTTAAATTTAAAAGTCATTTCTTTACATTTTAAAAAATTTTATTTTCTCTTTAATCTAACTACAAGTCACCACAAATGATGACGTAAAACTCTCTAAACTTTTACACATATTCTAATGACGTCAACTAAAAAAAAACAACTAATTCTTTTGCACGCTTTTGTACCACTCTTGAATGCTTGAAATATTATGTATTCGACTTCCGGCAATGGCGGCCGTTCCCTGCGCTAGTGTTACCTCTCGATTCGAAATATTTTTTGGTAGTTTTAACGGGGTTTTTTAACGGATCGAGTAACTGAGTGTTGATGCACAAATGGCAGGTCAGGACATACAAAAAACATATATACCTCATGGGTCTAGGACTTATGGATGCTGAGATCAAGGGTGATGACGGACGGACGGACGGACAAAACGGGTTCAATAGCGCATTCGACTTCTCGAAAATGCGCTAAAAATCAATCGGGAGTTGCGGCGCATGCAGGGGCAGTGGATTCAAATACTGGTAAAAGGAGTAACTGAGTAACCTCCATAAAACAATTTCATTCCTAGTTGTCGCTTCAGAATTAACTGAATTTAAAATTTGCTGTAATTTATATTATTTGCTGCTGTTGTGTTGGCTTGCTAGCGTTAAAAGAATAAGATTTTCGT
Source organism: Radix auricularia (assembly GCA_002072015.1). NCBI lineage: Eukaryota > Metazoa > Mollusca > Gastropoda > Lymnaeidae > Radix > Radix auricularia. The sequence continues at coordinate 67,680 of MUZC01000751.1, read as the reverse complement.
CAATCATCTCCAAGTTTTAGTTTCCGTTGTCACACCACAAACAAAGCCAAAACCTCCTAACAGCGACCACATCACGGGACTGACACTGCCGTCGTTAGTTTGAACGCACCAAGCACCCCCCCCCCCATTTCACTCGTAAAATAAACAGTGACCCCTGTCCACGAGCGTTGTACATCAGCTTTCCAGGGGTTGCGTGGGCACCACTGGGCAAGTAATATCCATATACACCGACTGTGAGCACCACTGGGCAAGTAATATCCCTATACACCAGCTGTGGGCACCACTGGGCAAGTAATATCCATATACACCGACTGTGGGCACCACTGGGCAAGTAATATCCCTATACACCAGCTGTGGGCACCACTGGGCAAGTAATATCCATATACAGCGACTGTGGGCACCACTGGGCAAGTAATATCATCATACATCGGCTGTGGGCATCACTGGGCAAGTAATATCATCATACATCGGCTGTGAGCACCACTGGGCAATTAATATCATTATACACCGACTGTGGGCACCACTGGGCAAGTAATATCATTATAAACCGACTGTGGGCATCACTGGGCAAGTAATATCATTATACACCGACTGTGGGCATCACTGGGCAAGTAATATCATCATACATCGGCTGTGGGCATCACTGGGCAAGTAATATCATTATACACCGACTGTGGGCACCACTGGGCAAGTAATATCATCATACATCGGCTGTGGGCATCACTGGGCAAGTAATATCATTATACACCGACTGTGGACACCACTGGGCCAGGAATTTTAACATACACGGCTGTGGGCATCTCTTAGCCCGGAATCTCATAATACACCGGCTGTGGGCACCACTGGGTCAATAATCTTATCATGCACCGGCTGCCCCTTAGGGCTACTCGGTAATGGCCAAGCACATTAGTTTTTTTTTTTTTAAATCCCTAGACGGATGTCTCTGAGCCTTGCCTTGACCTTGTTAGAATATGATTCCTCATTGTTATCTTTCATACAGATGGAAGGGCAGGGAAGTTCAAGGAACGTGGTGATGGGGGTTGGGGGGATGGGCGGAGGCTTTTGTGACAGTGATAATTTAGTTAGACATTTCAGAGCGTATTGTCTCTCGAAAATGTGGAATGTTTCATATTTCCTGCGTCAGACGCGGAGGAGGACAAACCAGAAATGAATTCGGTCATCACAATATTTCCTTTGGACTGACAGGTCTTTCATGGTGAGATCGCCTTCCCCCCCCCCTCTCGCCCTACACCTCCCGTTCAAAATATGTCACATTCCTACAACGTGTATGAAAACAGTTGTTTTTTTTTTCTTCAAAATATGCGAACAAAATAAAATTGTAGATCTCATTTGCTTAAGTCTGGGGTCGTCAAGCTACGGCCATTGGACTAGATTCGGTCCTGCAAATAGGTTATGTAATAGGGAAACGGAATGATGTCATTAGTTAAAAAGACAGTCCAAATCTAAATAGTGTTTGTGAGACATGGGTGGGGCACGACTTCAGTTGTTTGTTTTTTTTTTCTTTGTTTGGTTGGTTGGTTTTTTGGTGTTTGTTTTTTTCTGAATTGAAACCTATTGTGAGACAGAAGGAAGAAATGAAACTAAAAGCATTCAACGTGAGAATAACAAGCTGTGGGTAGGAGAGGGGGGATCTAGTTCCTTAAAAGCTTCCCTCATCAAGTCATTGTCAGTCTGGACACTACGCGTCTGTGTAAAAAGATATCGTTTTTTTAACTGTAAAAAATTGAAGAAATTGAAATCAGGACACAGTGGATTACAGTTTTTTTGTTTTTTTTCTGTTTTTTTTTTTTTT
>MUZC01000751.1:54087-65723 GCA_002072015.1 Radix auricularia | reverse complement strand
TAAAAATACTGTGATTTCACACGCACTTGCACTTTCCAATTCAAGCCGGCTCCTCTGCTGAACCATGGGTGGGAAGGGTGGGAAAGCTTTCGGCCTGTGGGTCACATGCGGACCGCTAAGCATTTATCTGCAACCTGCAGAAGCTCAAAAACAATTTTCTTTAAAAATATCTTCTATGTTTTTGATGCATTTTTAGTTGCTCCATATCTCAAAGATGTTAGTTGCTGCATGTCTCAAAGATGTTAGTTGATGCATGTCTCAAAGATCTTAGTTGCTGCAAGTCTCAAAGATCTTCTTTGCTACATGTCTCAAAGATGTTAGTTGCTGCATGTCTCAAAGATGTTAGTTGCTGCATGTCTCAAAGGTCTTCTTTGCTACATGTCTCAAAGATGTTAGTTCTTGCATGTCTCAAAGATACGGCCATCGCCCTGAAACATTCGCCCATCTCTGGCCTTATCGAATGCATAATCAGAGTTAAGATTGTATCTATTTATTTGTTTTACAAGTCGGTGAGTGTAGGTTCTATCATCAAACTCATCTCCCCCCTCCCCGACAACCCACAATTACAAAACTCTAAACACAAGAGAAGTCGTATCTGTTTGAAACTGTTGTAGGAAGCTTTCCGTGGTGAGTTAGAAATTGTTTATTCCAACGGAACGTAAAGTTTGTCAATAGAGCAGCTAAAGCGGCAGTCACAACAGCAGCCCATTCAGTTAGAACCCAATGTCTTTGGAATATTTTTTTTTCCGATGCAATGGCAAGTTTTCGCACGAGCAGCTCTAACAGCAGTCAGTAATGGCAGCTCAAACAGAAGCTAAAACAGCAGATCAATTCAGTTTCCATGTTTAAAAATGATAATAAAAATAATAATTTATCCTTTCTACGGGATGTTTGCATGGATGTTATTTTTATCATTTTTTAAAAAGTCACAACTTTAAAGTTCTTTGACAAAAATTTATCTTATCCATTCAGAATCAGAGGCGTCGCTAGGGTTGGTGTCACCCGGGGCGGTAGCTCATGGTGTCACCCGGGGCGGTAGCTCATGGTGTCACCCCCTCATGATTAAATCCATAGAAATCCTCCATGTTTTCCAGTGCAAACTAACGGGAATATATAGAATTTTATGGTCTGGTGTCACCCCCCTGATGGTGTCACCCGGGGCGGCCCGCCCCCTCCGCACCCCCCTAGCGACGCCACTGTTCAGAATTGCACAGACTGCCGTACACCATCTATTTATCTTTACAAAGCTTGTTTCGTTGTTATTTTGGGTTGTTGTTTTGTTTTCTGTCCTCTTGCGTCCACTCAAGGTCACGGCTTCCTTCTACAGCGCTAACTGCCGCTTACTATCCTCAGCACATTTACAAACTCACCTTGATCCACAGGTCAAGGCCAACGAGTGATTGACAGGCTTGGCCTGATTTTCAACCGAAATCGATTTTAAACCTCAACTTGCAATAAGGGAGGAATTTATGACGTCAAGGCAAAGGGAGCAAAGAATTTACTATATCTACAACAAACTTCGGCTCTAATTTATATCAACATGACTAAGAAAAAATTTAACTAAATACAGCAGACATTTGTATGAACTCATATTTGCATGACAAAGGAGCCTATGAACTTTATACAACATACTTTTTTTTTTGTTGGTATAAAATCATATCGGAATGACAAAGGTAGCCATGAACTTGATACAACAGTAAGCTCTGGCATCACTCTTGCGTGGAAAAACTAAGCTGTAAATTTATTTAACCAACCAAAAGTAAAGGATGTGCTTATGCATTCTGAAAAGAATAATGACGCCCCGTGAATGTGAAAGTTTGTAGTAATCCAAAGACTAGATAAAATAATGTAGGTAATGACAACATATTTCTATCTTTAAAAATTTGAAGAAACATAGAAGAAGTGATTTCAGAACTTCGTTTGGTATTATACTTTTTTTCTTTTACAACATAGATTTTATAATCGAAAATATTTTTTAAATTTTATTTCAAATAGCTATTTGGTTAAAATATAACTTGCATTTTCTTCTCTATTTTTCGTCTTGAACTTCTGATAAAAATTGATGCCTGAAATAAAATTAAAAATAGTTTCTCGGTTGATTTTTCCTGGTATGTTTTCCTTTTATGTTTTCCTGTTATTTCTTTCCGAATAAAACTCCTGACTTACTTTTTATATTAAATTACCTTCTCGAATGCCGAGGCCATTTTTTAACTAATGAAAAAAATTTGGTTAGCGCCGTGAAAACTCACAGCTTCTTCGAGAGTTTCTCTCTGCACTATTAACGCTTTAAGAAGGACATTGACATTTGAGATGACGTCATAATTCGTTGAAAACAATTATTTGAACTTGAATGCAAAGGCTTTCAGCACTGTCTGTTATGAAATTGTGTTTCATTATCCGGAGCACAATGTAATTTGGAGCAAAAATTGTGTTTCAACAAAGGAGAAGTTTTGGCTCTTCTTACTTAGGACCGCCCCCCACCGCCCCCTAGCTACGCCACTGGGAGAAGTTTTGGCTCTTCTTACTTAGGACTGCCTAATTATATTACACTCTCACACCGCATCAAATGGTCAAGCTACAGTAATAGTAATAGACCAGACTGTTCCAAATGGTCAGATTATCCTAAATTTACAAAATATCATAAAAGGATCGGATGATCAGAAATGTTCAAACTTTCCTCAAAGTTCAGAATTTCCTCATTTGTGAAAGAAAAACTATGTTAAATGTTAAAACAATCCTAATTGTTAAAATAATCATGAATGTTAAAACAATCCTAATTGTTGATACTATAATAAATGTTGAATCTATCCTGAATGTTAAAATAATCCTAAATGTTGAAACAATCCTAAATGTTAAAATAATCCTAAATTTTAAAATAATCCTAAATGTTAAAACAATCCAAATTGTTGATACCATAATAAATGTTGAATACATCCTAAATGTTAAATAATCCTAAATGTTAAAAAAAATCCTAAATGTTAAAATAATCCTAAATATTGAAACTATACTGATTTGCTAAAGCTGTCCGAAATTGTTAAAATTATCTTAAATAATTCAACACATCTTAAATGTTCGAATGTATCAAATGCTCACTGTCAATAAATTGTCAAATTATCCTGCCAACCTGTCCTAAAACTGTCCTCAAAATTAGTGATGTGACGGAGCTGAGGAAAATCCGCATCCGTTGGATTCGGATTTGGCAAATATAAATCCGTCGGATTCGAATGCGGATGCGGATTTGGTCAACACTTGGCTAAAAAAGGGAGTATACCAAGTAAGGTATCAGTCCCGTGCCCCCCACAACAAGAAGGATTTTTAATCACAAAAATAAGTAATTAAAAAACAATGAATATAAACAAAATTAATGAATTTAATTCCACCAAAGTAATTTGAACCTAAATTTTTTAAAATGCTTAAAATCAAGTGAAAAATTAAAACAATTTGACAAACAACATTTAGCGAAATTAAAAACTAAGTTCTTAAAATTGGAGATTTATGAGAGAATTAAACAAAATTATTGACACTTTTACATGAAGCCTCAGTACTTGAAATTAATTTAATGTCAGATTAAACTTCAAGAACACCAGTTTCTCTGCATTGTCTAACAGTAGTCTGCTGCGACGGTAATCTATTCCGAGGTTTAGAAAACTCGGATGAAAACAATTTTGTGAGAGGGGTGTATCTAAAATACGTTCATGATTAAATACGACATTTAATCTATGGACAACTGAGTAAGGGTCTAGGAGTTTAGTTTTATCTGTTTTCTTTATTTCGGGTTTTATCAGTAGGTTTTTTAATTTTAGTTACGATTTCTACGGCCGTGTTTATCTGAAAAAGGTAATTTTTCAAATTCGAATCCGACGGATTTTTTAAAAAAAATCCGTCGGATTGGAATTTGCTCAAAGAACGTCGTTGCTCAAAGTTCGAATGTCGTCGGATTCGAATTCGAACTTCGTCACATCCCTACTCAAAATGTCCTCATCTGGACGAAATGGGATTTAATGGTTACACTAAATAAAAATGTTGATACCACTTTTAAAAAAGGTCACTGTCGCCTGCAAGGTCCCGCTATCGTCAAAGGGCCAATATCACACAAAAGGTCCTACTTTTGTCAAACGGTCACTTACTGCGTTATGGTCCCACTTTCGTCAAAGGTCACCACCCCACATATGGTCCCAATATCCCAGAATGGCAACCGTTTCCTACATTCTAGCCATCCCTCGGATGATCCCCCCTCCTACCTTTTCTTCCACACATAATTCTAACAATACCAACACGAGCAGATCCCATATATCTTGAACCACGGAAATAATGCCTTTATGTAAACTGTGGTTTGAAAATAAATTTCAACAAAATGTCACCAAAAACCCCATGGGCTTTTGTTGTTGTTTTGTTTTAAAGAAAAAAAAACAAACTTTAAAGAGTTTTAGAGAACTCGATATTTTAATCATGCCATTTTAACCCGCTGTTTCCGATTGTTTCAAATCTTTTCACGCTACACGTTTTAAGTCTTTCTTCCGTTAGCCATTACCCGCCCTTTGCTAGTGATTGACAGTTACACATCCTGACGACCTTGAACCTGTTGTGTCTCTTGCCTGAACATTAAACTCCTCGTGTACAAAATAATTAAATAAAGTTGGTGTGAATGACAACGTCCCTTACCTGTAAACATAATGGCCCAGAGTAATGGGGATGCAGATGCAGTTGACCATAAAGTCGCCAATGGTCAGATTCAGGAAAAAGACGTTGGTCAGGGTTCTCATGTGCCGATGACGTAGCACCACAAGGATAACGAACAAGTTACCTGGTCCGTGGGAGGAGAAAGACGCGTTAAAATATTACAGACAATAGCAAGGAGGAATATATATAGTGATATAGACAACAACAACAACAAAATAATAATAATAAAATGATAATTTATATAGCGCTGTATCCCAGCTAGGAGCCGGGCTCACAGCGCTTTACACGGAGGTAACATTACATAACATGCGTTAGTAGTCCAGGATTCTCATTGGATACATGCACTTCAATTACTCTAGATAAATCGCTCGAGAAGGCTGTTTAAATCATTTATTATCTTACCCAAAGTAAAGACATTAAAAATAGTTTAAGGAACAAGATTTTAATGGGGCTGTGCAACGTGTGACCTTTAAGTGATAAGTTGAAGCCGTTTTTTAAAATTTATTTTAAAAAAAATAATTTTAAAAAAATATCAACAGCAACACAAATTTAAAGATTTTAAATCTCATTTTCCTAAACTCAAACGGACTCTGTTTTGCGATTAAAATTTTTACCAACTTAAAATATTCTATACAGGAGGATGTTTAATCAAAATCAAATAAAGGAATAAATATGCATCAAGTATGATCTAGTACTAGTTGATATTTCAATTAGGATAAGAAATATGATCATTTATAAAATGACAGCTAGAAGAATCAGGAAAGTTTGTATAATTTAAAAGAGGTAATACTTTTCGTCATATCATTTTAAACTCACACGTATGTTCACTATCATTTTTTTAATGTTTCCAGATTATGAACCACTCGATACGACCCGCATGCTTGCTCATAGATAGTGCAAAGAATGGGTGGGGAAAAACGGTCACTAACAGCTGCACAAAGAAATAAAAACAACGCGAGTGAGCATCGGGGTGGGTGGGGGACCACCGACCCATTGTTGGTCACGAGACATGCGCACTGTGGTTGTTGTTTACTGCCCCCGCACCCTCCACCACCTTTGCTTGCCGACCATAAACTGTGATTGGTCGACCCTAGCATGGGTATTTCGTCATGCTTATTAGCTCACCTCTTGTTCGTGTCCTGATTTCGGGTGAATTATATGTATAGAAAGCATCCCTTTTATATTATTTCTGCCATCTAATAGGCCAGGCAGGCGAAACTGTATCACTGCCAGTGTTCCCTCTAAAGTTCGTTGGTCGGTGTGCAAAGAAAATCAAAAAGAAAATCGAGTGCAAAGTTGCAGAGCTCCATCCCCCCCCCCACACACATTTTGTAGAATTCCCTGCGCGGTAACTCTAAACTCCGTGGTATGTTAAATAATCAAGAGAATAACATATAAATGATTGTGCTTTCAGCTTTCTAAAGTTCCTAAGATTTTCTGATCTTTATGTTGTTGCCGTCTATCAGTATTAATATCACCGATCCAATGAAATCTTCTCTACATAGTTCTTTCTTTAAAAAAAAAAAAGTATTCAGGTTTCCTTATCGTTAACCTCTTAGACCCTTGTCCGACGGGCCTCTCCCGACGACACCGAGTGCCTTTCACAATAACCTCTTACTGCTACCACAATTCTACGGACGATCAAAGTGACGTAGACTTGGACTGTCACGTGGGTTCAAAGACCACCGTGCCCACGTGAATACTAAACGACGGAAGGGGGGAAGGCGGCGCGGAGTTATTCACCCCTGGAGAAGTAAGCACGTGGTTGAATGGGGCGGTGTGACTTGGTGTGGATGCGCGGAAGGATCTTGTATGTCAGCGCAAGGATTTTGTTAGATGTCGGTTGAACGGTTGCAGATTACGTGCTGTCAGTACATTTGAATAAACTAACTAACTGGCGTTAGTGCTCTTCCGTTTCTGATAGATTTGACCCCCGCCCCCAACCTCCACCCCCCCACACACGCACACATATGCGCACTTGTCATACTGAAAACTTGTGTTTTTGTTAATGACATTTATGGGCGCACTGTTAAATCAATAATTAACCAGGTCGAAAATTTTTTTTAAAAATGTGTTGTTCATTAATACGATAAAACCAGAGTGTTATTATACCGAGAACAACATTGTTGAAAACACAATCGTGCCTAGGATAACATGACTTCCTCAATTAAAATTTTGATCGTGTGATAATAATTGGAGTTTTTTCAAAAATTGTTTTGTTAGTCAATAAATATTTCCACGAAAAGAGCACATGTTTTCCTATTAATATATGCGGAAAGTTCCAATTTATTTGTATAATTATATTTTTTTAAAATGTCAGCATTCTATACTTTCATTTGCAGCTAACATTTCATGAATCATATTCCCAGTTGTATCCTCTCGCTTTCAAATTTTGATTTGTTCTCTTAACTTTATTATTCATTCTCTATTTTTTTAAAAATAATAATTTATATTTTTAAGCCGACAAATCCTCATCAAAAATACAATATCGGGCGGTCACGCCACAATAGGACGCCATTTTATCTTGTCTCTCGTCCTGCCAACAGTTGAAAATGTTGAGCCCCGCTGGAAGCCGCTCTCCCCCTCGTCATTCTTTTCACAAGTGCACTCGATGAACCCAGGAATTAGGTTCTTTCATAAGACGAAGCATTCTTTAAAGATATATTTTATTTTTGTTTTTGTGCAGTGCGTTAACTGTTACCATAGGAACCCTTGTTCTTATTAAATAACGGCCATTTAAAACACACTTTGTGACGAGGGCTCAACTTGCACGAGACGAAACAAGAAGACACGATTTTTCTTAGGGAAAGATTAGGCAAAATTACCATGCCTCCCACGGGATTGAGCTCCATACAATCATGTATTACATGTACAATCATTACAAGCTCATTCATTACACAAACATTCATTACACAAACAATCATTACACAAACATTCATTACACAAATAATCATTACACATTCAATCATTACACAAACTCGCTTTAACCAGGTCATAATGTTTTAAGGAAAACTCATCCAATGCACTAGAGTTACAGTGGCGTATCCTTATTTAGCCCTCACATTCCACAAAACTAAAACGCCGCCGAAAATTTCTCCACTCCAAACTTCCTACGTGATGCCATGAGGTGCTTTAAAACAGTGCTACTCAAAGGGGTGGTCCGTGGACCGGTGCCGGTCCGTTGGCCATCCGCCGCCGGTCCGCAGAAGTTATCAATAAAGGAAGGAAAGATGTAGCTATAATCCTCCATTCGCTAATTTTTCGGTAATAAGCACATAAAAGAGGGGGAAATTATTTTTAAAAAAAATTAAATTACACTTCGCTACCACGTCAGCACAGGTAAAATGCTGCACCGGCCCCTGCAGCTATGGACGAAATTTTCTGCCAGTCCACCTTACTAAAACGTTTGAGAACCACTGCTGTAAAACACGTATAATCTACCAGCCCTAAGCGAAGAACCCCCTCCCCACCCCACACACACATCATTTGACGGTTTTCTCGTGTGTGTTAAGAGAGGTCAGCGTGCCCGACGATATGCAAATTAACGAATTAATGACGTGGATTTAACGGATTTCCCCGATGCTCATATAATTTGACCTCTAAATTTTCTATTCGTTTTAATAAAAAAAAATGTCGTTTATTTTAGAAATTACGGTTTAAAAAATCCTTGATGTTTAGGACATTGCTCGGGGTTGGGGGAGGGAAGATGTGACGATGCGGATGGCGTATGTGGAAGGAGTTTGCAGAGGAATGGATGTTGTTGTTGTTTTTTAAAAGTCTATATTGTGGTGCTTAGGATAGGACCACGCGGCGGGCTATAGTGAAAGAAGGATCACTTAGAGCAGCGGAGCAAACTAGGGAAGAGGCAGTTGGAAAAAGAGCGAGGAGAAAGGCCCGGCAACACTGCCCAACTACATTCGTGTGTGTAAAATGAAGAAGAGACTGCCACTCAAGGATTGGTCTCATCAGCCACACCAGGAGCTGCAAATAATAAAGATAAATCTATCGTCTTTCGTAGACGGACAGATGTCATACACTATTGTGGTGCTGGTTCCCTGTATTGCTCTAAACCCAGCTTTCAATTCCACACATTTCAGCACAAATTACATTATAGCAACGGTAACATTACATGAACCCATTACAATAGCCCATTGCATTACATTACCCATTATACTACATCACCCTTTACATTACCCATTACATTACATCACATTAGCCATTACATTAAATCACCCATTACATTAAATCACTCATTACATTTCACCACGAATTACATGACATCATCCATTACATTACATGATTCATTACTATTCATTACATTATATCACCTATTTCATTACAGCGCCCACTACATTACAGAACCCATTACATCATCCATTACATTACATCACCCATTACATTACATCACTCATTACATTACATCACACATTTCATTACAGCGCCCACTACATTACATCACTCACTACATTACATCACTGATTACATTACATCACCCAATACATTAGAGAACCCATTACGTCCTTAAAAGCCGACATTAAATATAAACTAATGTCATGTTATTTTTTAAACATAAGACAGAATCACTGACGTCGCGGACTTTGGAAACATTCTCTATAGAAATACAACCAATCGAGTCGGCGGATCATTAACTTTCTCTCAGATTTTCCTTCAAGGATTTGTCTGTGGTCATCTTGGGGGAGTGCTAGCACTAAATAGAGTACATTTCGGGGTGTGCTTGCACTGAATAGAGTACATTTGAGGGAGTGCTAGCACTGAATAGAGTACATTTCGGGGCGTGCTTGCACTGAATAGAGTACATTTGAGGGAGTGCTAGCACTGAATAGAGTACATTTGAGGGAGCGCTAGCACTGAATAGAGTACATTTGGGGGAGCGTTAGCACTGAATAGAGTACATTTGGGGGAGTGTTAGCACTGAATAGAGTACATTTGGCTGGGCAGACGACAACGGGAAAAAAATAAGAAACAAAAAAACACGCATAGAAAAACAGATTATGATATTAAAAGACATTAAACTTTAAAAAAAAAAAAAAAAACTTTAACAAGCAGTCATACTGCCCTGCAAACACAGTCACTTTCTTACACAAGTGAGACTCCCTTAAACCTGAGAAAAGCGGGGCATGCGATTTATAATTAGGGCTCAAGGCTGTTACGAACGAGGGACATGAAGAGTGTGTGTGGGGGGGGGGGGAGTGCATCTATGCCAGGGGGTGGGAGAAAGTGCAACCAAAGAATTTTTTTTTTATAGTAACAGTTGTGGGAGGAACTTACAGTGTGGAGGTGTTTGTGTGCAGTTGTGTGTTTGTGTGAAGTTGTGTGTTTGTGTGTTTGTGTGCAGTTGTGTGTTTGTGTGAAGTTGTGTGTTTGTGTGCCGTTGTGTTTGTGTGAAGTTGTGTGTTTGTGTGCAGTTGTGTGTTTGTGTGCAGTTGTGTGTTAGTGCTAGCGTTGGTGGCTGTGAACGGTTCTGTGCGTGTGACGGCAGTGGGATCTATGGTAATGTGGTCTATGTCTGTTATGGTAGTGGTAATGTGGTCTATGTCTGTTATGGTAGTGGTAATGTGGTAAATGTCTGTGATGGTAGTGGTAATGTGGTCTATGTCTGTGATGGTAGTGGTAATGTGGTATATGTCTGTGATGGTAGTGGTAATGTGGTCTATGTCTGTGATGGTAGTGGTAATGTGGTCTATGTCTGTGATGGTAGTGGGGTCTATGGTAATGGGGTCTGTGGTAATGTGGTCTATGTCTGTGATGGTAGTGGTAATGTGGTCTATGTCTGTGATGGTAGTGGTAATGTGGTCTATGTCATGTGGTCTATGTCTGTGATGGTAGTGGTAATGTGGTCTATGTCTGTGATGGTAGTGGTAATGTGGTCTATGTCTGTGATGGTAGTGTAATGTGGTCTATGTCTGTGATGGTAGTGGTAATGTGGTCTATGTCTGTGATGGTAGTGGTAATGTGGTCTATGTCTGTGATGGTAGTGGTAATGTGGTTTATATGTAATGGCAGTGGTAATGTGGTCTATGTCTGTGATGGTAGTGGTAATGTGGTTTATATGTAATGGCAGTGGTAATGGGGTCTATGTCTGTGATGGTAGCGGGTAATTTGAACTATGTCTGTGATGGTAGTGGTCATGTGGTCTATGTCTGTGATGGCAGCGGGTAATTTGAACTATGTCTGTGATGGTAGTGGTCATGTGGTCTATGTCTGTGATGGCAGTGGTAATGTGGTCTATGTCTGTGATGGTAGTGGTAATGTGGTCTATGTCTGTGATGGTAGTGGTAATTTGGTCTATGTCTGTTATGGTAGTGGTAATGTGGTCTATGTCTGTGATGGCAGTGGTAATTTGGTCTATGTCTGTGATGGTAGTGGTAATGTGGTCTATGTCTGTGATGATAGTGGTAATTTGGTTTATGTCTGTGATGGTAGTGGTAATGTGGTCTATGTCTGTGATGGTAGTGGTAATGTGGTCTATGTCTGTGATGGCAGTGGTAATTTGGTCTATGTCTGTGATGGTAGTGGTAATGTGGTCTATGTCTGTGATGGCAGTGGTAATGTGGTAAATGTCTGTGATGGTAGTGGTAATTTGGTCTATGTCTGTGATGGCAGTGGTAATTTTGTTAATGTCTATAGTTTCACAGCCACATTGTGACATGGTCCGTCTGTACTTATGTGACGTGATAATGAGTATTTTTATTTTTATTACCAAAGTGAGTGATATTATGTGATGACACTTATCTCTGGACAGCTGAATGTTGATGTGTCTTGACCTCTTGACCTTATCTCCCACCCACCCACCCACCCACTAAAAAATAATCTCAATTTTTAAAATTTTAAACACAAAATTTCCACTTTCGAATGCAAAAGTGCGACTTGCGTCATTCCTAGCTGAAGTGATGGCTCCTTGCGTGAGTCTTAGTTGAAGTGATGGCTCCTTGCGT
>MUZC01000751.1:2500-17844 GCA_002072015.1 Radix auricularia | reverse complement strand
CCACCCACCCACCCACACCCCACACACAATAGTCAAAGAGTCCGACTCATCTCGCCCAGTACAGCTCTTCTCACGGGTGATGATATTCATGGCAGTGTAGATGTAATGCAGATAAAGTCAATAGCGGTTGATTTTTCCCGCCAGAATTGGTCCTCAAATGCCGCGCAAGGGCACCGGAAGTTGCAGATTTATCAGCGGAAGAGCCAGTGCTTACGTCGAGTTGGAATTCTGGGTAATGTGTTTTCAGAACACAGAGGTGCCGTCCAACTTCCGATAAAAGAATTGATTTTGAAACATTTTTGGGTCAGTGTCAGAGATGTTATGAAAAAGGCCGGACGTGAGGGGCGTGTGGGGTTGGCTGGTTTTGATTGTGTATATAGACCTGGTCAGTTACATGTAGTCGCAGGGTTGAAGCTCGCTATAGAGAATGATTTCAGATGTCCGGGCGATGACACGACCTGTCTTCATCATGTCAAGAACTGTCTTGATGGTGTCACGCCTGTCTTAATAGTGTTCTGCTGGTGGCATCACTTGTGTTGATCGTGTCACAAACTGTCTTGATGGTGTCACGACCTGTCTTGGTTGATGTCATGACTTGTCTTGATGGTGTTAAGACCTGTCTTGGTGATGTCATGACTTGTCTTGATGGTGTTAAGACCTGTCTTGGTGATGTCATGACTTGTCTTGATGGTGTCACGACCTGTCTTGGTGATGTCATGATTTGTCTTGATGGTGTCACGACCTGTCTTGGTGATGTCATCACTTGTCTTGATGGTGCAACGACCTGTCTTGGTGATGTCATGGCGTGCATATCTGATGTCATGCGATTGTCTTGGATTCCGGCCCAACTCTGCTACGTGACCGCGGAAGTTCGCACACAAGAAATAAGTTTGAAGGAACCAGCGATAATCCTTTTTTAAATAATTTTTTTCATTGTCAAAATGATTTGAAGAGAATTTGTGGAAGAAAAAAAGGGAAAAACTGGAATTTTATTTTTAAATCGAAGATTTTAAAAAATATTTCACACTAACTTGTGAAAAAATTCCATCAGAAAAAAAATGGCATGGAAAATATTTCCTTAAAATTTTTTTTGGAGGTTCAATGTTGAAATAACCTGTGAAGCCGAAGCTTGGGGAACGTGCCTATAAAAATTTCAGGGTGAAGTTTGTTGTTATTGGATTTCTTCTTGGTCAATGTCCAGTAGATCACAGAGTGCAGTGGTTTCCAGCACAAGCTACAAGGGGCTCTTCTTAGCTCCATCTGTGCTTCCTGTGGCAATGCGAAACTTACAGGCCTGGAACCCCTGACGTAGTGTGTCAAGGGTGGGCGTGGTTTCGCCGCTTCAGTGGGTGACGTAATGCGTCTAGACTGGACGGCGCGTAAAAATAGGGAAACTCTAGCTTTCCACTGTGACTGTCCAGGGAAAAATGTCCCCCCATAATTACGTGCGCTAAGATTGTAATTTTATCAACATTTGTTTCATGTATTTTATCATGTCACAGCAGCTAGATTTTTTTAACCAACAGTCGCGGTACCACTTCAACAATGCTAAAATAAGAATGGAGTCAACTGCTATGTGAACGTGGTCCTCCCAGACTTAATGTTGTCAGCGTTGTTGTTTTTTTTAATCGATGATGTCATCAATTATGACGTCACAACAGCTGAGGTCTATGACGGTATTGTTGCGATGATATGAAAGAATCACATGGTACCTCACGATACGAATGATTCAAGATACGAAAAATCCAGATATTAAAAAAAGCCAATCGATATTTATTTATGTTCAAAGATACGAAACAAAATCCAAGATACGCAAAAGGCGCAGCTGACATCATTGGGCATCCCGTAACTGCATTCATCGCGCCACCAACAGTTCTTGCACCATTCATCGTGCCACCAACAGTTCTTGCACCATTCAACGTGCCACCAACAGTTCTTGCACCATTCATCGTGCCACCAACAGTTCTTGCACCATTCAACGCACCACCAACAGTTCTTGCACCATTCAACGCGCCACCAACAGTTCTTGCACCATTCAACGCGCCACCAACAGTTCTTGCACCATTCAACGTGCCACCAACAGTTCTTGCACCATTCATCGTGCCACCAACAGTTCTTGCACCATTCAACGTGCCACCAACAGTTCTTGCACCATTCAACGTGCCACCAACAGTTCTTGCACCATTCAACGTGCCACCAACAGTTCTTGCACCATTCAACGAGCCACCAACAATTCTTGCGCAGTTCAATGACATTTGTCTGACTCATTTCAGAAACATCGTAAAATGCAGTAAAAAAATTGCTTTTGTAGATCAAAATTTGCTAAGAGACCATTAGTAAGCGAAAATTAAAAAATAAAAATAAAACTAAGACAAGAAGTTGTTGGTGGAAGGGACGCAGAGAAAATGAAAGGTGAAACAGAAAATTAGAAAGTAGAAAACAAAATGCTTTTTTTTTTTTTTAAATATATATATATAATTATTTTTTTTAAATTATTATTTTTTTTACATAAGTTTATGTGTTTTGCTACGTTTGTTTAGTGCATGGTTGAACTAAACGTAAGTTTTTAATCTAATTGATGCAAAGTTTTAACGTATTATTTTTATAAAGTTAAGTATTTCTCCCGTAATGCCGTTATGTTTTCTGCCATCCGTTCTCCTCAACTACCCCGACTTTACCACATCGCCTCGCTCGAAATGTACACTTGTATACATATTATTGTTCATTTATTTTATTTTGTTTTGGTTGTTTTCTTATTATGTATTTGAGTTAAAATGTTCACTTTAATGGGTTGAAGAATCCGTCTAGGGGTTCTCCATAGTTTTCCTTAATATTTTTAATTTTTAGTGTTGATTCTGTGTGCTTTGGAAGGGATTAAGTATTTTACATGTTAAAATTAGTTCGAGATACGAAAAATCCAAGATACGAAAGCCACCCCGGAACAAATAAATTTCGTACCTCAAAGTACCACTTTTGTATGGAGCCACCGCCACCCTCTACTTTTTTATTTTCCACCTTACCCCCACCCCCTCCCCGCACATACTCTGTCCTACCTCTTAAATGAGAGTACTGTGGGTTTATTTTCTTGCTCATCTTCTACCGTTAATCCAGACAAATCGAGATTAAACGAGATTAGTTCGGGTCGTGGAAACACATGGGTCGGGGGGGGGGAGGGGTTGTCTAATCCAGTTACGCAACAGATGACGCCGACATCATGCTCAAGGTCAAACGACGTCACCAGTAATCCCGTACAGTTAAAACAAGCACGAGCACACCCAAAACCACTTGTGTTGTAAGCCATAACAAAGTGAGCCACATGCTTGAAAGGGGTCGCAGTCTCAACAAGGACCGTGATTCCAATCGAGGAGTTGTTGAGGGCCAGCTACTTTGTTCTTCTTCTCGTGGGTGCGAGTAGAAGGGAGAGAATATTGGAGAAGTCCTGCTGGTCTGATGTGCAGCCACGTGGGTGCAGGTCAAAGGGACGGCGACCCCCAGGGCTAGTTACCCCACAAAAGGTAATAATGAAAATTTGAGAAGTTAATGAGAGATTAAAGACTCGAATAAATACAAAAAATATGCCAGATGAGTCTTGTTGTAAAACAACATTTGTTATATTGGTTATTTTATTTATTGTCGATATTTTACAGTGATTTATTTATTTAAGTTGATAAAAATAAATCTGTTAAATTTTTATGAGATTTGGAATTTTACTAAAAATTATTGTTGTTGATAGGAATTTTTAAAAACGAAGAAGAAGAGAAAAATCTTACATGGTCTAAAGTAACTAAACACGTGACCATTTAGGAGAAACAGGCTACTAGATTCTACATTTTAAATATTCCTAAAAAAGAAATGAAGCACACATTTAAATCTTGGAGGATTGTTGTATTTCGTAGTTAATCTATTGACAATTGCTGCTAACCCAAATATAAACAAGTAGATCTAATAAAAACTCGAATGAGTTTTTAAACGCAATTTCAAACAAAGAATTTCGTGTTTTTTTTTTAATTCAAGGGAAATCATTCTAGATTACATAAAAATGTGATTTTAAAAAGTGATTCTGAAATTAAACACAATATTACGTCATATCCCCTCACGCTACATCACACAAAGAATGTGTCAATATAATGCGCACCTCGCAACAATCTAACATAAACATCCACAAAGCAAGAAAACCCCATTGACTATCATTCTATATTACATTTTCTGCGCACGCAGGCAAAACCAGTCTCAGCAACCCTCGGATGACTAGAGTGGTCCTCGTCGATTCGACGGACAAACAACAACAACATTACATTAAAAGTAATTTCAAATCAGTAATTTTGCAATTACACAAAACAATTGCTATCTACAAATTGCTGCTAAAATTACGGGAGTCGAAAGAAATGAGATTTTTCAAAAATTCCTTCACCACCATTGTCTTAAATATTATTATTACCCGTTTGGTGTGGGGGGGGGGGGTTCAACCCGATAGCTGTTATGGTTGGCTAGAACTTGACGAAATACTGATATTTTTTCGGGGTTTTTGGATTTACCAAGAAATCCAGTAAACATTTTCTGTAAAAAAAAATTTGCCGTCATCCTTGGGACAACCTTAACATAATTTCTAAAGACCGGAACCCTCTATCTGGTATGGTTCAGGAGTGGTTGGTGTTCAAAGCCCGAGAAGAGTGGTCAGACATTTCGAATATATAATCGCAATGCCCAAGGAAAATTGCGTTTAAAAAAAAACTGAACTTTTTTTTCCTATAAAATCCAAAGATAAGCAAGCGAAAAAAAAAGTTTGATTTATCTTTTTAAATTCTTTAGATTGGAGTTTTCTGCTAACGGATTTAAATTCAAACACTAAAGAAATTTGTTTATAATTATAAAAGACAATTCAGAAATAATCTTACTGCTAAAAAAAAAAAAGTCTAGAAATTATTAACAATAATTTTAAATTAAATTAAATTTCCAAAAGTGTTAACTGAACTGTAGCTATCGTTAGCCCCGGGGATCAAACTAAAATTGTGACCCCCCCCTCCATACTATCAATTACAGTTGTTCACCTGTTAAGATGTAACGTCTTAAATATCATTTTGGTGCCCCTGTACCTCGACTCCCTTTGACATTTGTACCCCACACCCCCCCTTCGCTAAGCCTTTGCGGAATAACTTTTTATAAGTAGGTAGAAATTTAACTAATTTTTTCATGACAAATATGTTCCGCCCACGAACGTTGGCTCAATGAAGCTGATAAGATTTGACAAAGGTGACTGAGTTGAACAACGCAAAACACGTTTAGGAAGCTTCGTGAGGAAATTGATGGAAAATCAGTTAATAATTTCAAACGTGTGTTTTCTCTGCAAACTTTTCTTCGAAACGGTTCAAATCTAAAATAATTTAAACGTAAGAGAAATTCTTATCAAATATTTCTATTTTTTTTAGTTAAAATCTGTCGTCATCCGATTGAGACGTTTTTGTGTCACGTTTCAGCTCTCTAGATTATAAAAAAATAATTAAGTTTCATTAGTTCCTCAAAGATTACTGACAGACAGACAAACAGGTCATTGCACTGAATAAATATGTTTGAGAAAATAAGGTAACGTATTTCTAGACACTGTCTATAACTCTGCATACGGCAAGTAATTTTTTTTTTAAATACCCAGCATATCGTAATTAGTGGCTCGCAATGTACAATAACTGGAACGCCATGCACACGTCATATTGCTCTAGTTTATTTTAGCTTGATCTCTTATTCAAACATGTCCCGAGATGAGAAGACTTACAAATTTCCCCATGGGGGAGAAAGAGCTCGTGAAATAAAGTTCACATATATTTTTTTTAAATGTTTGTTTGTCTGGTGTTTTTTTGTTACACATTTTTCTAAACAAATTTGTTTTATTTCAATCATTTGGTACTTTCAGAATCAAGACTAGCAACAACAGCGTTATTAACACTTCAAGCGATGAGCTCTCGACATCCTGATGTATTACATAATACAAATAAATATGATTTTAAAAAAGCTAAACTGATGCCGATTAGCAGGATTTACAGGTTCACCGACAAAACGGCCACGGACAAAATGGCCCCGGACAAAACGGCCCCCGGACAAAACGGCCCCTGACAAAACGGCCTAAGACAAATCGGCCCTGGACTAATATGTGTTAATGAAATACTATTTTAAATAATTATTTATACTCGCCGATTCAGTGTCAGTTTTAGTTCCAAAAAAAAACAATAATAATAACATCACAAGAAAGAATTTAATAACAGTTAAACTATACGGTAGCAGCGGGCGCGGTGGTCAAAGTGTTAGTGCGCTGCGGTACAAAAACAATTCTAAAATAAAAATAAAAATCGGTCACGGGTTCAAACCCCGGTTCTGGCACCCCTACGGGTAGATGATGCTCGTTAAAACCTTGGCTGGTAGTTCATCTAGGAGAAGGAAACTCCGAATACAAATCCTCCGCTGCCTTGCGGGAAAGGCTAAGGGAGTAAACCCTGAAAGAAAATCAGGAATTGGAGCACCTACAGGCGGTCTATACATAAGACTTATGTACATACCGGCAGCTCCTGTGACGCCAATGGCAGCCAAGCTGCATCGACGCAAGTCGTTCCCTTGGTTACACCATTGACGTGGAGAGGGGGGATATGCTGTATGGGCAGCAGCTAATTCTCCATAATACCCGCCCAGGCTTGCATCACCTCTGGAGAGGACACTCCAGCGTCGCCGCAAGGTGTCGACAAAACACGGGAAGCAGCAGTTACCGGTTATAAGCCAAAGCTCAATTGACGTAGAGCTAGGCGCCAGGGGCTGCTTCCGACGGTGGGAGAGACTACCAATGTCTCACTGGACAGCTACCGCCCGCCTCAAACTGGGCAGCCCCCAGTCAAATAGGTGCTATCCCGTCATGGCCTGCCTTCTCCACTGGGTGCGTGGAGATTAGAGTACCACTCAACAAGTGGGCCACTAAGCCCTGCACCAAGAAATACAAAAAAGAAAAAGAAGACCCCAGCTCTTCGAATCGCTAGCTGGAACGTGAGGACTATGTGTCCCGGCATCACTGATGATCTGCAGTCCATAAACGACACACGGAAGACAGGAATAATCGATAGAGAACTTAAAAGGCTAAAGATTGACATAGCATGCCTTCAGGAGACCAGGCTCCCAGACAACGGTTCACTCAAAGAGGCCAATTACACCTTCTTCTGGCAAGGCAGACCGAAAGACGAACCTAGACAGCATGGTGTGGGTTTCGCTGTTAAAAACACTCTTCTACCATCCATTGAACCACCGTCATCAGGCACGGAGAGGATCCTCACTCTAAGACTCAGAACAACTGCGGGCCCAGCAAACATTCTTAGTGTGTATGCCCCAACACTCTATTCAACTCCGGAAGAGAAGGACCAGTTCTATGGAGCGTTAGACCAGGCAATAGCCGGCATCCACAAAGACGAGGCAATCTATCTCCTAGGAGATTTCAATGCTAGAGTGGGGAGCGACCACGAAGCCTGGCCCACCTGCCTTGGACTATTTGGAAGAGGAAAGTTAAATGAAAATGGACAAAGGCTTCTGGAATTGTGCTGCTCACGAGGCTTGTGTGTGACCAACACTTTCTTCAAGTGCAAGGATATACATCAAGTATCTTGGAGACACCCTCGATCCCACCAATGGCACCAGCTGGACCTCATTATCACCAGGCGTGCACAACTAGCTAGCGTCCTACTCACTCGCAGCTATCACAGTGCCGACTGTGACACGGATCATTCCCTTGTCGCCAGCAAAGTACGAATAATGAGGAAAAACTCGTACCACACAAAGAAAAAGGGAAGTCCACGCATCAATACCTCCTGCATGAAAGACCCTGCGATAGCGCAGCTGTTCAAAGACAAGGTGAAGGAAAGTCTCTCAAAGATGTCCCCATGCGTCACCATTGACTCCAAATGGACGCAACTGAGAGACACAATCTATACATCCGCAATACAAGCCTTTGGCAAAAAATCTCACAAAAACACGGACTGGTTTGATGAACATTGGGACGAGATGAAACCCGTCACTGAAGCAAAAAGGAAAGCTCTTATGGCTTACAAGGAAAAGCCTACACCTGACAATTTGCATGCTTTAAAAACAGCTAAGTCACTTGCCCAAAAGGTTGCACGTAAATGTGTCAATACCTACTGGCTTAAGCTCTGTTCCAGTATACAATCAGCTGCAGACATGGGCAATGCAAAAGTCATGTACGAAAACATCAAAAAGGCAACGGGCCCCTTGACGTCAAAAGCTGCTCCCCTAAAGTCCAAAAATGGAGAAATTATTCAAGACCAGGCAGCACAGCTAAAACGGTGGGTTGAGCATTATCTGGAATTGTATTCAACAGTTACCACAGTCTCCAGCACCGCTCTAGATGACATCCCAGATATGCCACTCATGGAAGAACTTGATGTCGTGCCCACACAGGAAGAGCTGAGCAAAGCAATTGACAGTCTAGCTTGTGGAAAAGCGCCTGGGAATGATGGAATACCACCAGAGGTTCTAAAGAGTGGCAAGACAGCTTTACTCCAACCATTGCACGAGATTCTGTCCCTCTGCTGGGAACAGGGCTACATCCCCCAAGACCTAAAGGATGCAAATATAGTGACACTATATAAAAACAAAGGTGATAGGAGTGATTGCAATAATTATCGCGGCATTTCACTCCTTAGTATTGTAGGAAAGACCTTTGCCCGCGTTATACTAAAACGTTTACAAAGCCTAGCATCCCGCGTCTATCCAGAATCTCAGTGTGGTTTCCGGTCCGGTCGGTCTACCATAGACATGGTGTTCTCCATACGACAGCTCCAGGAAAAATGCAGAGAGCAGCAGATGCCACTATACATTGCATTTGTGGACCTTACAAAAGCCTTCGACTTAGTCAGTCGCAACGGGCTATTCCAAATACTGGCAAAAATTGGATGTCCCCCTCACCTACTTGCCATCATCAGACAGTTCCATGAAAATATGCTTGGCACAGTACAGTTCGATGGAGCTAAGTCAGAGGCCTTCCCTGTCAGCAGCGGAGTTAAACAAGGTTGTGTACTCGCACCAACACTCTTCGCAATATTCTTCTCTGTACTTCTTCGATACGCATTCAAGGATAGCAGTGAGGGAATCTGGTTACATACCAGAGCTGATGGAGGACTTTTCAACACTGCCCGCCTCCGAGCCAAGACCAAAACGACGGATGTCCTAATTCGAGAGCTACTATTTGCGGATGATGCGGCACTAACAGCACATACAGAATCTGGTTTGCAACAACTCGTGTCAAGCTTCTCCAATGCCTGCAAAGAATTTGGTCTGCAAATCAGCTTGAAAAAGACAAACATCATGGCCCAAGACACTCGACCTCCTCCTACCATAAATATCGATAATGAAAACTTGGAGGTTGTGGACAGCTTCACCTACTTGGTATAAAAGGTCTCCAATACACTGTCCATTGAAGAAGAAATAAACAGCAGAATTGGCAAGGCAGCCGCAACAATGGCTAAACTAAATAAGCGGGTCTGGCAAAACACCAAGCTAACGGAGAAAACCAAACTGTGCGTCTATCGAGCCTGTGTCATCAGTACACTACTATATGGGAGCGAGACATGGACCACTTATACATCACAAGAGCGTAAGCTTAACAGCTTCCATTTGAGATGCTTGCGCCACATCCTTGGTATTAAATGGCAAGAAAAAGTGCCTAATAGTGAGGTACTAACGCGTGCCAATACCCAAAGCATGTTCTCAATTCTTAGTGAAAGACGCCTGAGGTGGCTAGGACATGTCAAAAGAATGAGCCCCGGTCGCATCCCGAAGGATCTCCTATATGGTGAACTAGCTTCAGGAAAGAGGAAAACAGGTCGCCCACGCATGCGATTTAAAGATGTCTGTCAAAGGGACATGAAAGCAGCCAAAATACATACAAGTGACTGGGAGTGTAAGGCAGAAGACCGATCTACGTGGCGCACAGTTGTCAAAGAGGGCGTCATAGTAGCCGAGGAGCGAAGAATGGAGGAGGCTGCAGACAGAAGAGCTAGGAGAAAGGCCAAAACATTTGGAAGCACAGAACTCGTGTGTAAAAAACTGTGGCAAAGACTGTCACTCAAGGATAGGACTGCACAGTCACTCGAGGAAATGCAACCCAACCCAACGGTGATGCACCATCGTCTCGCGAGACGGAAGGATGCCGGATACGGTAGCAAGTCACAATTGTTTGTTGAGAAGAAATTATGTCATAACGTCACAAGAAATAACTTTACGATTCGACCACTTTCATAAAAGGTGAATAAGTTGAACAAAGGTTAAATTAACTTAAAATGTCTAAAAAAATTTCTGGGGCCGTTTTGGTCGGGGCCGTTTTGACCGGGGCCTTTTTGACCGGGGCCGTTTTGTCAGGGGCCGATTTGTCTGGGGCCGTTTTGTCAAGGGCCGTTTTGTCAGGGGCCGTTTTGACTGGGGCCGTTTTGTCAGGGCCGTTTTGTCAGGGGCTGTTTTGACGGGTCACCTATATCACCGGATTTACAGAGAGAGAGAGAGAGAGAAAACGTTTCTATCTAACTATATACTGTTAGTTGCAGGAGTCAGTTCTAAGGCTTGGGATGACAGATGTGAGATGAAGTGGGGGATAGTTGTGGCATGACAGATGTAAGAGGAAGTTGGATGACAGATGTGGGATGAAGTGGGGTGACAGATGTTAGATGAAGTGGCATGACAGATGTGGTCTGGTGTGGCATGACAGATGTGATCTTGTGTAGTATGACAGATGTGGTCTGGTGCGGCATGACAGAAGTGGTTATGTGTGGCATGACAGATGTGTTCTGGTGTGGCATAACAGATGTGGTGTGGTGTGGGATGACAGATGTGGTCTGGTGTGTCATGACAGATGTGGTCTGGTGTGGCATGACAGATGTGGTCTGGTGTGGCATGACAGATGTGGTATGGTGTGGGATGACAGATGCGGTCTGGTGTCATGACAGATGTGGTCTGGTGTGGCATGACAGATGTGGTCTGGTGTGGCATGACAGATGTGGTCTGGTGTGGCATGACAGATGTGATCTTGTGTGGCATGACAGATGTGGTCTGGTGTGGCATGACAGATGTGGTGTGGTGTGGGATGACTGATGTGGTCTGGTGTGTCATGACAGATGTGGTCTGGTGCGGCATGACAGATGTGGTGTTATGTGGTGCGGCATGACAGACGTGATCCGGTGTTGGATGGTAGATCATGTGTTAACCACAGACGCCATTTGGCTGCGCGCAACTTCAGCACGTCTGGAGTCGAGTTCAATAAATACGATTACAGTCAATCACAGTCCACCGCTCTCTGCCATTACAGGCCCCTTAGGAACGGGGGTTTTCGCGCTATCGCACTGGACACCAATGTCTTGTTTAGACCCCGATAAATACGGTTACAGTCAAATTTCAGTCCAGTCTTCCATTACAGGGGTTCTTGCGCTGTCACACTAGTGTCGTTGTTTTACCACAAAGAGTTACAATCATAGTGCATTTCCTACAGTGGAGCAGAAACCTTACGGCCGACAACGGTTACAGTCAGTGGCGTACTGGCCAGTCGGGCATTAAGGCAATGCCCTGTGGGACTGTCGGCCTATTTTGTTCTATAGAATAATATTATGCACGTCCGTTCTGTAATTAATGCCCGGGCCGCTTTAAAGGTCCAGTCCGCCCCTGGTTACAGTGAATAAATGGTACAGTAGCTAACAAACAGTTACAGTGTGTAAATATTAACGGTAGAATATAAACATTGTATAGATATCTTCATATATGTTGCTGCAAACATGGGTACGGTATATAAGTGTTAAAAGATATACCTTGTAATATTACAACAAAACAGAGTTAATGCAAGCGTTACGAACAAAATGGGGGCGAAACTACAATCAGGCTTATGAATTTGTATATGGAAAAGACTTAAAAACAGGGTAAGGGTTAGCCTGACAGGACGTAACAAAACAGCTAACGTTTCGGCAAAGAGCCTCCCTCAAAGATAAAATAATACATAAATAAAACGAATATAAAAAAGAAAAGTAAAAATCATATGCGGTGAAATCCAAAGAGTCAATGAAAGCAAAGTAGAAAGAGAGTAGTGTGAGCTTATATAGGAACGGAGAGAGTGGGTGTGGCAAAATGATTAGGTGGTCAGCGCAAACACAAAATTTATCCCATGTGTTTGCGCTGACCACCTAATCGTTTTCCACACCCACTCTCTCCGTTACCCCATAAGCTCACTCTACTCTCTTTCTACTTTGCTTTCATTGACTCTTTGGATTTCACCGCAGTTAAGTTTTTTTTAGTTTTTTTTAATTTGTGTATTGTTTGTTTGTGGAGAAAGGCTCTTTGCTGAAACGTTCGCTGTTTTGTTACGTCCCGTCAGGCTAACCCATACCCTGTGTACTTCTTTTCCATTTGCTAATGTAAATGTCCCAGTGGGGCTCAGATACCTTGTAAATGTTGCGTAAAGTTCTACTTACCCAAGAACCCTATGGAGAAGGCGATGATGTAGAGAACTATCAGGAAAATATTGAAGGGGTTGTCGTGCATGTACAGAAACTCATCCGGTACATCCTGAGAAATAAAGAGGCAATAAATGATGGTAACTTTTAAAACAACAATATGAGAAGAAAAAAGACGGAAAGAACTCAGAGCAAATATTTAGGGACGGGAAAACGTGCAAGGAAAAATTCCGATGTTTAGTAAGGGTTTGTTTGTTTGTTTGTTTGTTTGTTTGTTTGTTTGTTTGATTGTTTGTTTGTTTTTTTTTTGTTTTTGTTTGTTTGTTGTTGTTTTTTTTGTTGTTTTTTTTTGTTTCTTTTTTTTTCTTTTTTTTTTTTAAATCATTGGACTAGTTCAGTTAGAAAGAAAGTTATGTTATACAAAATATACTTTGCTTCAAAGACGTCAACACAATTAAGAGAATCTTTTAATGTATATGCACACATATTCTTACATTGCTGAATATCATATCAATACTTTTTAATGTTTAGTTAGTTTGTTTTGTATTTAATTTAATTCATTTTTTTCTTTAAGTAAGCTTTTTTTTAATGTGACGTTTACTCCCCCCCCCCCTTTTCCCCCTTTTTAAAAAAAATATTGTACCCTTGACTTTTTCTCCGCTGTTTTGATGTTGATTTTTTTTTTTAAATGAGAAAAAGTCGTTGATGACGAACCGCACCTTATCTTCTTCTTATCTTATTTATACAGACTCTATTTCTATGCATAAGATAATTGCGTCCACAGACCATGACGGATGATCTGTTGGTAAGTGGTGCAGCAGTCACAGGCCACGGCTATGAGGGTTCCACGCATTACCCAGCCGCCTAAACTAGTGTTGGGTACCCATTCGGAGCTGGGTAGTCTCAGGGATGCCCTGGGCCCCGGGAACAAATCCTTGCCTTCGCATGAGTTCGAACCCGTGACAATCGGTATACCACTCGACCACCTTCCATGAAAATGAGTAACTATCGGAAAGGTTTGAGGTCAGACTACATGATATTCATCGTGGTCGAATATGAACACAGTCCAATTCCTTACATTTCGAATAAGATCAATGCTTCCCAACATTTACCCCCCCCCCCAAACACGCCACCCCAGCACTGAAAACAATTATATGACAGCCACTACCACCCCACTTCAAACCGGCCAGAGACAATCGAAACAACAAAAGCAACTTTATAAAAATATTACAATTCACAGTTTGCTCGATCTTTGGAATAGAAGGTTAAAACTTACAATTCCAAAGAATTTTTTGTTCAATTAAAAAAAGCGTCTCAAAACAATAATATAGGTAAACTTGATAAAGTGAACCAGGTCTTTCCCCCAATTCATACCCCGCTCTCAACCGTTTATTTTGCCTTAAAATAACAGGACTTTAATTATCTCACTGAAAATGCAGCTCCAAACAAATAATTGTGAAAAAGACCCCCCACCACGGGGGTATTATTATAGTGCACGCCCCCCATTTCAGTGTCAGATAAAATCCCCATTTAAATTTACTTTAAAAAGACGAAAAAATGTTCTGTATGAATGATAATTTTTAACGTCTCTAAAAATACCATTGATTCAACGTTTCTAAAAATACCATTGACTCAACGTTCCTACAAATACCATTACCACTGACTCAACGTTCCTACAAATACCATTACCATTGACTCAACGTTCCTACAAATACCATTGCCACTGACTCAATGTTTCTAAGAATGAAGACAGGAACTCCTGTTGTTTTCCTTTTATGATAAGGGTGAGATAACTACTGCAATATTTCTTGTGACAAACAGTCAGAGGCGTAACAACAACTTGGCACCGGGCTGTTGCCTAGGGCGCCGAGGGTTAATTCTTCAATAATAAATTTATTCTGTCTAATTTAGTATTTTTCCTTATTTCTCTTTGGCACCAAACTTTGAATTAGCTAAGGGCGCGGAGAACACAGTTACGCTTCTGCAAACAGTTATTTGACTAGTTGCCCCCATATTGTTGTCTGCATTCTCTGAACCCACCAGTAGTCACGCCCCTGTGAGTCTTGACTCGTTCAACTCTCATAATTTATGACAGATTTTCCGTCTGATGATGAATTTTTAAATAAAATGAATAGTGTACAATGTGCACCAATAAAAATTTTAATCAGAAAAAAAAAAGAAAGTAAAAACATACCGCGTACGAGTGGCCGCCATCTTTGAAGATGGAGATGTTGTCTTCTCCATGGTTACTGTTCCTGTGGGCGGCCATCTTACTGATGTTGTAGAAAACAATGACGGACTGTTCTGACATTTTCAGGATTTTTGCTGGCAGTCTGTTTGACTGTTGAATCCCAGTTGTTTGTTAGATGGGCATTTATCAAAGAAAATTGTGTGTGTTTGAGGGGAGGGGGCGGGTAAATTTTGTTAAGGCAAGGAGTAGGGGTGTGTCCTGGTAACAGTTGTATTATATTGATTTTTTTTTTTAAAGAGGGGAAGGTTGTTTTTTTTCTATGGCAAGAGTAGCTGGATATATTTAGTTATTTAATTGTGTTTTGCGTAGGTAGATCAGGTCGCTGTGGTCCGGTTACGCAGCCAGATGGGGTGGTGAAGGCTGAAGTTGATCTGTGAGCAGATGCGCCTGGGAATCGAATTTTAAAAAAAAATTAAGTAAAAAATGATAAATTATATACACACATTTAAAATTTTATATTCTTCTCCATGTTAAAGGTTAACTATTAATTTAGTAACTATCGATAACCATCCATTGAAAAATATCATTTTATGGATGCGAAATCAACATTTAATAGCAATTCAAACATATTATTTTAAAAATTCATGTGTACACATATATTTCCCCGTGTGAATCTTGTCCGT
>MUZC01000750.1:168722-179094 GCA_002072015.1 Radix auricularia | reverse complement strand
TATTTCCCGAGTAGGCAGAAGCATCAAATTTTAGGATATTGTTTAGTACATTTCCCAAATTATCACAGGCGAAAATATATTTCAATTATCACTCTCTGGGGTCCAGGGGCCCAAATGTTTTTTCCCTATATGAGCTATATAAAAATTGAATATCACAAACTCTCCTATTTACCGTTTAGGTAGAAGTATAAAACTTCGGCAAGTTGTTAAGTACGCTACCCCGACGATATTTTGCGAGAAAGAATTTTAAACTTCTTACTCATGGGGGGCCGGGGGCCCAAATGTTGTTTTTTCTTATATTAGAAACAAACTCCTCACTAATTCTCCAATTTACCGTGTCGGTAAAAACATGAATATGAAACGTTTGGATATTATTGAGCAGACTCTCCTGGCAATAATTTTTTTTTCATGGGGTGCAGGGGGCCCAAATGTATTTTTTTTCTTAAATGAGCTATATTTAAAAAATTTAGACAATGAAATATTGTGAAATTTAGTACACGTATACGACATTACATGATGAAGTTTCTTCAGTAGATTTCGTTTAAATTTCCCGGGGGCCCAAAAACGTATTTTACTATATATATATATAAACGTATATAGATGGGCTATATAAAAATTACTAATTCTCCTATTTCTGATTAGGTGGAAGCATGAAATTTAAGGAAATTGTGTAGTACACGCCTGCAGTGGTAACAGGTGAAAAAATATTTTAATTGTTCTGAAAATCACCCATTCTACTTTTTCCCATGTAGGTAGAAGAATGAAACTTTGGGAAGTTGTTAAGTACACTCTCCTAACGCTAATTTGCGAAAAAGAATTGTGTACGCTTCTACAGAAAACCTTATTTAAAACCCGTGGGAAGCCGGGTACTTGCCTCTAGTAATTAAATAAAATTAATAAACATTTCCTTTCCAACTTAATAGAAATATTCTCTTAAAATAAGCTAATCTTCCAGTTAAAAAGATGGCCACTACTTACTAGTATCCTAATCCTATATAATATTTTTCTCAATTGTATAATACAAAAAAAAATAATTTCTTTTACTCAAAATACTCTAATGTATTCTTTATTGTAGGACGTAACCTCTAGATTATTTCGTTTGTAGAAAGTGACCAGTGTTTTATATTATTTATCTCATAAAAGGAGAGCCTGTTTGTAGTGTAGGGAGTGACCAGTGCATTATATTATTTATCTCATAACAGGAGAGCCTTTTATGTCTAATAGTTCTGTTTGTAGTGTAGGGAGTGACCAGTGGGTTATATTATTTATCTCATAACAGGAGAGCCTGTTATGTCTAATAGTTCTGTTTGTAGTGTAGGGAGTGACCAGTGTGTTATATTATTTATCTCATAACAGGAGAGCCTGTTATGTCTAATAGTTCTGTTTGTAGTGTAGTGAGTGACCAGTGCATTATATTATTTATCTCATAGCAGGAGAGCCTGTTATTCTAATATTTCTGTTTGTAGAAGATGAAAAAAATAGAAGATTGTTTGATTACCAAACAAACTCTTCAGTTGGATGCGTAATTAATTTTGTTATACTATATTTTAAAAAATTAAAATAGTTTATATAATTGTTAAAATATAAATAATCTTCTTTTTATTCTCAGGGTATAGCTTATATAATAATCTTTATTGTTCTCAGTGTTTACCTAATATCAAAATCTTTGTTGTTCTCAGGGTAAAGCTTTTATAATAATCTTTTGATGTTGTTTTCCTGATATAGCTAAATTAATAACCTTTGATGTTGTTCTCAAGGTATACAAAAATATTAGAAACTTTGTTGTTTTCCTCAGGGTATAGCTTACATAAAGTTTTCTAAAGAGGAAGATGCTAAAATGGCAGCCAAGGCCCTACACAAGATGGAAGTCGATGGACATATAGTCTGTGCAAGAATTCATTCACAGTGAACCAAAACAGAAATTAAATTAAACCAGATTGAATTATAAATATTTTATAAGACCAAACAAACAAAAAAGTCAAATAAATGTTCCTGTTCAAAGTGTTTTAATCATACATGAATATAAATGTTTTATCACAGATAATGTTTATAAAAGACATAATAAACAAAATGATGAGGAACAATTCAATAAATAAGTCTAAACAAAGCTGGAAATGAAAATATTATTAGTACTTGAAGTGCTGAGAAAAATCTGAATAGTTCAGTCACAAAAAGTAAATGCACAGATAATGAATGAAATGATCAATTCTTGAAAGTTTGTAGATTTTTGTACATTTACAGTAAATAAAGTCTCACTTTCCCCCCTATAATATAAAGGAATTTATTTGTATTCAAGTAATACATCAAAATATTTTTTAAAATGTTACAATAAAATATATTTAGTGCAAATTTGCTAGGTTTTGATTTTAAAATATAAATTTGATACCATTTCTATATCTTTGTTTAAGTTTTTATTGTGTTGTTATGACTGGTTGGTATTACGTATTTGTCTACGAATAAGTGATCTAGTAAAATCTCAAAAGACAAATTAGTATATTTGACAAGTCATCAAAGTTTAAGAATTGGTTGAAATCATACGAGCTCATTAATCCCTTTTTGAAGTAAATTCTTGCAAACTATTCAATGACAGTGTATGTAGAAAAATTAAACATTTTTTCTTTTTGATAGCAAGCATTTATTTTAAATGATTTTAAATTTAGGTCAAGACACATTTAAAAAAATAAATTTGTTGTCTCAAGTCATAAAAATAAAGATCTTCTGTATCTAAAGTTGTTCCCAATTAGTTTAAAACTCTAACACATAATTAATACTAGGGCTGCGGAAATTACAGATTAATTTCTCGATTAATCGGTAAATCTTTTTATCGATTAAAATTATTTTAATCGATAAAATAGTGATTAAAATCAGAGACATGTTTTTAATTATTTTTTATTTTAAAATTAATTTGAAATTTTCATCCAAGTGCCGAAACTTTTATGCGTTATTTAATTCATTATTATTGCTAAATATGTTTTAAAAATAACTCAATAAAAAAAATTCCATTGCCTCTTTTTTTTTACTTCTCTTGAAATTTTCAGTTTAATAACGTCATTACATCTTTATTTTTAGCTTAACAAAATTATCGATTAGTTAATCGGTAATTTCTCAAAAGTTAACGATTAAATTTAATTTAATCGATAACAGCCCTAATTAATACGCTATCCTACTAATGACCTCATGTCTCCCTTGGGATGTTTGGTGTTAGATGATCTGGCAAGATGATTCGATTGGCTGGGAGAAAACCTGTTGAAACCAATGGGGGTACATCTTGTGGGGCAGGATTGTATCTTGACAAAGATTGAAGTTGCTGATACCTGAAGCACATTTTATAATTGCACGTTTGAGTTGGATTTTAAAACATAGTAGTGAACCAGCCAAATTTATAAATAATAAAAGTTATTTTCTAGCAATGAATAGACACAGAAACATGGCAGATACCATAAAGTGAACAATTTTACAGATTTCAAAGGACATTCTAAAAATTTTGTTTAGAAAAAGCTTTAAACTTCATCCATACTTGGAAGTATTCAAACTTTTATAAATAGTTTTAACCATATATTTTTAAAAATGAATGTTAGTTTTTCTCCTTATGTCATCTACAAAAAATTATCTTAAATTATTGTTTAAGCAATAATTCATGAACAGTTAATGAATTTTACTTAGAAGTAGGATCTTTGATACTTTTAATTAAAATATCAAGAGACATGGCCTGCTAAGATTCAATACACAATCATTAAAAATATTAATTCAGCCTGTTAGAATCATCAAATAGTTCATCTACTAATGGTGATTTATCAAACTCAGACCAATAAAACACTGTTACTGTTAATTCAACTAAATGTTAGTGCAGTATGCCTTACGTATTGGGTAATTCTCCATCAACCCGTGAGTCATTGATGGTGTTATGAAACTGTTCATTTCCTTCAGGTTTTGTCTGGTGAGTGGGGTGACCGATAAAATCCTTTGTCAAAAAACTTTTAAAATTTTTGCTATTCGGCTCTTGACCATGATCTTTAGAGCTACTTTCTCCTTGTTTCAAAAGTTTCTCTGTAAGTTTTTTGTGGTTATTGAAAATATCATGAAGTCCTGAATGTAAGTCTGGGCCATGAAGAGCATTTAGCTTAGGCTGCCTTGATGTGTTATTAGTTTCAATTAAATGAACTCTACTGCCGTTGGTGAGGTCAGAGGAGATGGCCGATGTGATGGGAAAAACAGATGTCTTCTGGTTAACATGGGCCGAATCTATTGGCAATGGTAAACGTGTTGACGGGTTGAGAAGCGTCTGACTTGATGAGTTTGACAATGGGAGCCCGAGGTTGCTCTTGAGGTTCTGTGAAATGTATGACAGCTTCACCACAGCATTGGATGTGGCTGTTTTGGGTTCTAAAGGTTCCAACAACTGATAAGGGCTTCTCTTAGGTGTGACAGGGAAACCAAATTCATCCTCCAGAGCACTGACATGGTTTTTTGCAGTGGTTTCTATAGAGTCAGCGTTGTCTGTTGAGCTATGAGTGTGGATGTAAACACGCAGGGGTTTAATGTGAGTAGATGTTTATTGTTCAAGAGTGGCGAGGAACATTGGTCAAATACAACAAAAACACTTTACGATGGGGTGTAATTTAAGAAAAGTTTGAGTTTCTCAATGCACACACAAAAAATGTTTAAAATGCACACACAAAAGTTTTTTGTTGTTAGTGCCACACATGGTAAAAACTCCTTGTTTTGCCAGGATGGAAAAAGTTAACAAATTTGTGTTCTCATTAAATTTTTAAGCCAAAGTCATAGGGCCTGTTTATCAAATTTCCCTTCCCCCTTATTTCTCTAACTTGCCAAAAGTCATAGGAACAATTTGTTAAATATCCCTGGAAGAGTTAATGCTGAAAATCCTGTTGCATAAAGAGCATGTTAATATGCTTTTATTTAAAACCGCCAAAAATGTAATTCAGATAATAATTTTAAAAAGGTTTCTCACTTAAAAACATAGTGGTGCTTTGTTGAAAATGATACACAAAAGCTAAAAGTTTTAGTTATCTACCATAATTCCGATTGTTATAATTTTTATTGTATCAGTTTGTTTTCCATTAGCCTTTATAGTTGTAATTAAATTTTTTCCTATTACCACCTTTTTCAGTTAATAAAAATCTAGATTAGTTTTGTAAACAAATCTTAAATTTTGAGAATACAACATTTAACACTGACCTGTTGAGGTAGCCATTTTGTGGAAGACCTGAAATTCAAATGAAAGTTTAAACAACTGATCATAAGATGTACAAAAAAAAACTTCTATTTTTCAAAGAGACAGAATAATTTGGTTCTTTAACTTTAATATCAATTAACTCTTAAAGTGCCATAAGGTTTTTGGAAAACTTCCGCCTCAGTCCCGTAAGGATTTCCCGTATTACGATCAACCGGTTATGAAATTAAAAAATTTGCGTAAAATCCATTTATAATATTATTGTCATACTGACTTCATTTTTAAGGCTAAGAATGGCTATTTTACGCATCCAAAAGACCGTACTGAGTTTGAAACAATATTTACCTGTAGTTTAGTACTATTATTTTAGTAATAAAGTATAACAAAAACGTATCTTCGAAAAAAAAACCCGTTAAAACTACCGAAAAACATCTCGAATCGAGCGATAACACTAGTGCCGGCATCGGCCGCCATTGCCGGAAGTCAAATACACCGTTTTTCAAGCATTGAAGAGTTTTTACTTGCCGAGATCTCATTTCTAACGAGATTTGTATCTAGGGACGCATTACGACGCTTTAGGGATAGCGGGAAGAGACGCATTACGACGCTTTGCGACTTTAAGAGTTAAAAATTTAGACTAAGAAGCCTATCAAACCATGTTGGAAAAATAAAATAGAATTAAATAATATTCTTTCAACACATTTTTATACCTTATGAATAAAAAGCTTCTTAGCTACTTTTAACTTAAAAAATGTATTACATATTTTTACAATTCAAATAAAAAAATATATACTATATTCTTTGGTGAAGCCCCTAAATTAAAATATTAAATTACCTGAATGTGTGTAGCCCATTCGGATGTTCAAACCCCTCTGACTGGTTGAGCTTCCCAGTCTGCCATAATTGAAGTCACTCAAGCGCAGCTTTAAATCCTCCTCAGATATTGGATGCATTCCATATTCATCAACAAACTTGAAAAATTAAGTGTTTGATGTTAGTTAAAACAAACTCAGTGCAAGTTTTGCTAACACATTTATCTTGATGGTTTGTCATAAAACAGAGACCTTAAAACTAAAATTGATTTATAACAAGTTTAAAAAATAAGGAACATAGTGATACAGTTGACACTCACATTAATTTGTTTAAAAAATAGTTATTTAAGTGAGATAATCTTTTAGGAGCCAAGAGAGAAGAACCAGGAGAAAGGGGGGAAAGAGGAACAGGAATAAACGCCACTGTTCCTTTGAGGACAGACAGATGCCACACACACACACATATATATACATATATATTAGGGCTGTTATCGATTAAATTAAATTTAATCGTTAACTTTTGAAAAATTACCGATTAATTAATCGATAATTTTGTTAAAGCTATAAATAAAGATGTATGACTTCATTAAACTAAAAATTGCAATTGATATATTTTAAATTTAATTTTAAAACATAGTTAGCAATGAAAATAAGTTAAATAACGTATTAACAAATTAATTTTATAAATATGATCTTTTATCCCAAGTGGTTCAAAATGTATGATTTTTTTCTAAGACCTCATAAACACTTATTTCACTATGTTGTTTTCCTTCACATTTTATTCACTTTTATGGTATTTTTTTTTAAAATGCCCATAACTTAAGTATTTAATTTAATTTAACTTAAAAGACATAACATTGTTAGGAGTTATATTTAAATATAAGTAGTTCAATATAATGTCTATGAATAAAAATTTTGTTACTGTTAAATAATAAAAAACAATTTTTTATATATATATATCATGTCCTTTTAAAACAGGTTATTTTAAAGTTTACACATTGGAACTTTTTTTGACGGAAAAAAACAATTGTTATTATTTTTTTATTAAAAAAATCGAAAAAAAATTCTAAAACATTTCTTTAATTTTAATCACTATTTTATCGATTAAAATAATTTTAATCGATAAAATAATTTACTGATTAATCGAGAAATTAATCTGTAATTTCCGCAGCCCTAATATATATATAAGGGCTGCATAAAATTAACGATTAATATCCCAATTCAGCGGTCAATTTTTTTACCCATTAAAATTATTTTAAATGATAAAATAGCAATAAAAATAAAAGAAAACGTTTTTACAATTTTTAAAAAATTTTCGATATATTTATCAATAATTAATTATTAATAATAGTTTATTTTTTTTACATACAAATTTCTCTATTTTACAACAACAACAAAAAAAAAGATTTTAAAGTGTAAACTTTAAAATAAGCTGTTTTATAAGAAAAATGATTTTAAAAGTAAAACATTTTTTTAAACTTAATTAACAATAACAAAATTTAAATTCATTGACATTATATTGAACTATTTATATATGTATATTGATATCTACTATCAATATTACATTTTTTCTTATTAAATACTAAAGTTATGGGCATTGCAAAAAATGGCCTAAAAGGGCACAAAATGTAAAGGAAAATAACATAGTGAAAAAAGTGATTTTGTAGTCTTAGAAAAAAGTTCATAACTTTTGAACCACTTGGGACAAAAATATGATCTTTATGTTTTTGTTAATCATCAAACAATTTCTTTACAGCTGTATTACTTTCATATTTAAAAAAATTAATTTGAAATTTTCATCCAAGTGCCTAAACTTAAATGCTTTATTTTTATTGATAACTATGTTTAAAAAATTTA
The DNA here is from genome assembly GCA_002072015.1 of Radix auricularia. Classification (NCBI taxonomy): domain Eukaryota; kingdom Metazoa; phylum Mollusca; class Gastropoda; family Lymnaeidae; genus Radix; species Radix auricularia. The sequence goes on along the minus strand of MUZC01000750.1, from coordinate 171,231 downwards.
TACTGATTTTTTTTATAGTTAAATATGAAGTTAAACTAAAATTTGTAATATTTTAATTACAAATCCTGTAATTTGCATTGAAATAACACTTGAGAAATGAGACTTAGCAATATTTTCCATAGTTAATATCCAGTTTTTTCTATTGTTAATATCCAGTTTTTTTTCCATTGTATGCATAACTATGATTTCAATTTCTAGTGTGGATTTTAAAATTCAACATTTAGAATATTGTTATTTATTTTTTAAAAATGTTCTTAAGACAGGGGAAATAACTTAATAAAACAAAAAATGTCAATTGCCTGTTTTTGGTATTTCCTTTGAAATTTTTCAGTTAAATGAATACATATATATAAATTTTTAAAGCTTTAAACAAAATTATAAATTAATTTATAGTTAATTCTTCAAAAGTTAATGATTAAATTTAAATTATCGATAACAGCCCTAATATATATATATACGAGCAAAATACCCGTGCTATGCTACGGGGTAGGCACAATAAGAGTAACTTTATTTAGTTTTGGGTCTCAAATTCTCCTTAAAAATTAATATAAACGGATCTGGAAATTAGGGTTGTGATAAAGCAAACCCTTCTTAATAAAAACAAAGATAAGTGTGTCAAGAAAAATAAACATATTAGTTTAAATATTACCCATCAATTTTGGTATTTCTGCTTTAATATAGCATCATCATTATCATCCGTGCCTCTACAGCCCATGTAGGGCCCTGGCTTGCTCAACCACATCCTTCCATTCAGATCGATTGATGGCTTTCTTTCACCATGCTCGAACCCCTTTAATAACGCATGCTATATACTCTACCAGAATAACAAATGTCGTTAACAGCTACAAAAAGCTAACGGGCAAAGTTCACTTTCTTTTCACGTGAATAAAAACATGAAAACAATATCTTTCCACAGGATTCCTTTGGTTCTTAGAAATAGCTCGCTAAACACCCATTTCATTTATAGTCTAAGAATGAAATTCGTTCAAGGCGAATAGGATATTTTTAGCCAGATAATATTTGTGAATATTGTGGCTTGGGGAGAGTAGAAAATATGGTTTACTTGTTTTAAAGGCACATGTTCCTTTAACGTGAATAAAAACATAAGAACAATGCTGCTTTTTAAGAAAATGGTGAGAAATTGATCTCCTTATAAATTTTATGTCAATCATTATATATTCCCGCACATTTTTTCTAAATTAAATGGAAAAGACGTAAACAAGGTAAGGGTTAGCCTGACCGGACGTAACAAAACAGCGAACATTTCTGCAAAGAGCCTTTATCAACGAACATACAAGACACAAATAAAACGAAAATAAAAATAAAAAATGAAGGAACTTAGCTGCGGTGAAATCCAAAGTATCCAAAAAAGTGAAACTGAGAGATGACAGAGCGAATTTATATAGGAAAGCAGAGAGTGGGCGGGGTAACCGCCTAGGTGGTCAAAGAAAAGACAATATTCATCCCATGTGGTGCGAGTGTACCGTGATTTTCTATTTATCTGTTTTCAATCTGGACTCTCGTGGGTGTGTTTGTGCACGAGACAATAGCAGTGACTGCCAGGTCCTTGACACCCATATGGTCGCGTCCATTGAAGTGACGGGAGACGGGACACTGTTTATCTTATGTAATGGCCCTAATATGTTCAGACATTCGGCACGACAAAGATCGTCCCGTCTCTCCTATGTATTTCAAAGGACAGCGCTTACACACAATAGTCAAATGAATAGGATTTTTTTTGCGCCAGATACTTTACTTTAGTTATGCAAATAGTATTTTCTATTTGGTGGTTGGACACTTCGACCCCGGACGATTCGACCCCGGACCCTGGCAGTTTGACCACAGGACGTTTTGTCCTCGGTCGTTTTGACTCCGGTCGGTTCGACCATGGAAGGTTCGACCCCGGTCGATTTGACCCTGGGGTGATTCGATCCCGGACAATTCCGCCAAGGCCGTTTCGACCCCAAACGTTTCAACCCCTTTCTATCTAAACCGTAGAAATTTATTATTATTTTTGTTTTGTATATATAATTTTTAAAATACTGGTTGTCATGTTAGAGGCACAACATAAGCAGACATAGAAATAACCAAATCACACACACATACGCACATAGCCCCTCCCCCCCCCCACACATACACAAACTTGCACCAATAAACAACTCTACAGTTTTAACCATAACACGTACCATAATATTGCATTATTCTAGCAATAAGTCTTTTTTTACGTAAGCTTTTTCATTCATCTACAAATTAACCCACAACATCCATTCCTTTACAATTTATGCATGACCTTTATTTAGGACAAATTAGATTTATTTTTATTGAGCTGTTTAATACTTATGTGATTGAGATGCGTAGGGTTGGGGAGATTTTTTAATACTGTCTATTTTTTTAAAAAACACATGTTGAATCCCAAGGTTTGGGTTTAAAATTTTACACTGCTGGTTTTCTTAATTTTTGCAAAAAGGATATTATCAGTGGCTAAGAAATAGTGCCACTCAGGGCTCGG